>DWGJ01004350.1:0-11765 GCA_018246895.1 Aspitha aspitha aspitha | reverse complement strand
CGGCGGCGACCAGGCCAGGTGGCGAGCGCCCCTCGCCCCTCGCCCCTCGCCCCTCGCCCCCGCCGAGAGATCGCACTCGTATAGATGTGCTCAAATATCAAATGCTAAAATGGGTTCAATATATTCCGATGCCCACTCGTTTGTCGATATTTATGGGAACAGGGAACTCGTTTTGATATCCTCCATTTCAAAATCCGATTCTGGAATATCTCACTGGTGCAGTGATTCACGTTAAACATATTTTTGAATTATTTTTAGGCATCATGGTCGTCTGTGCTATTTAACATAATTATCGTTCATGTGTTAAGAGAATATACGGTTAAAGATTTTATTTCTCAAAAGAATATAAAATTCACTTACAGAGAAATATCTTAAATTAATGCATAAATTTGCCGTATAGCGCAGCTTAAGCATGTTATAAAAAATGGACATTACAAAGTTTGGAGAAATATATTGTAAGCAGATATAGCGAAACATATTAAAAGTATTAATTAGTAAAAACAGCAGTCCTAGGGTAGTTTACAATTATTTTTAATCAAGAAGGTAGGCGAGAACAGCCCAAGCGATGCAATGACTAAAGCGTTACCAAATAGCTCAGTGACATTTCGCTGTTAAAATTGATTTTCACACGAGCGGATGGCAATCTATTTTAGTGTGTATATTTTGCATGAATATTGGGTAAAATACTAGCATAAGAAACTAACTATAACAATCTATATTTTTCAGTTATAAAATTGCATGTTGTTATATAGCTGAAAACAGTTTTGTCAACATTTTTCTAGTCATACAAATACGGTAACAGTTAGTTAATAATAATAAATAGTTATAGTTATAGAGTCCCGCGTTTTTCCCATAGGGTTAACCAGAGACAGAATTCCCACCGACTACGGAAGTGGCCAAGTTATTTCGCTTCTTTTAGTTATATCAAACTTTTCAGGCTCGTTGTACAGGCGCGTTCTCTAAAGCTGGTTTTTGCTCACAGTCAATATAGCGTAGCAGCACTACGAAGTCTACTTTTGGCGTTCATACAGAATATTATTTTTGATTTACTTAAATGTAGAAATTAATTTACTTTACTGTGATTGCGCAAAGTAACGAGTTTAAGGTAATTATTCTCCAACAAATGACTTAAGAGTGATTGATTGTTAATACAAAAGGTCTTCGTGTCACCTTCCTTAATTATATTATACGTAATACCACTCTACTGCTAAATCGTTTGAATTATAAATTTAATTTTGTACCCAAGAATGAAATGTTTAAGTCTAAATATTTACTTTACGAGTTTATTACAAAGCAATGAAAATGAGCTTACGAATTAATTTAGTCACGATCCAACCTTCGTAATTATAATAAATATAAATGAAAAACTGTACTTGGAAACAAATTCCTATCTTTTTTCAGACCATGAAAGATTGTATCGGAGTAGGATTTAATTATCTTTATGAGATAATGATGCTGTTCGTTTTTATCTCTTGTTGTTTTGTTTCGCCTGACGACCTTCTAAATAATTTTTATCATTCTAAATCTTTGCTTGGAATGCAGATGTTTATTATAATATACATATGTACATATTTTTTTTATTATGTAGTTTTTTACATGTTGCCAAAACAACAAGCGTTAATTCTATCCAAGATAAAAAATCAAATTGATTACAGCTATTAGAATATAGTACAGGTATATAAATTGACGCACAGTAACGTAAAATGTTTATAAACAAAATTCATATATAAATTATAATTGAGAGTTGGTAATTAAAAATATGTATTTTTCTGAGATAAAACATACATTTCCGATTTTGACAATGTTGAGCGCGAGGTTGGAAATGTTAAAATAATATATTAAAACCAAGATTTTAAAAAGAAAAACTGCACCAATAAATAATAAAATACTGGAGAAAATTTCACATCTAAATAAATAGTATTTATAGCCCATTTCTTCCCTTACTTGGGTAATGCTGTGATGTTGTCTAACCAGTAACCATTTTCAAGAATGCAACTATCAAATGTAAAAAATAGTATATATTTTGAATCCCTCTGGTAGTACCAGTATTTGAAATAACGTAAAAAACTCTTTATTATATTAGTTTAGAATTGTAGCCACATACCTTCGCTTGTTAAAGGGTAGTCGTATTCTGTGTTTTTATAATCAATATGGTTTATACATAAACAATACGGTTTATACGTAAACTACATATATATTAATATATCAATTTAACAAAGTATTGAAATACGCTTAGGAATTTGTAAATAAAACATGTTTGTTTAAACAACAAGTTTTGGATATGACTTTTTATTACGAAAGGTCAGCGCGCGCGGCTCTTATTTTTTCAGATGAAACCCGAATCTACTTCAATTGTAACTTTTGTTATGTTTATCCCGCGGAGGATTTGCTAATTAAACAGAGTTGCCATTTATCCAAAGATAGCTTTCAGAAATAAACATTGGCACACAAACATTCATGATCAACATTTTGAATATGTAAATTTTACAAAAATATTCTATATTTCTTCATTCCAAGAGCAGTGGTAGCCTGATGGATTAGGTTTTAGTTTTTACAAGGGTCGTCTGAGATTCCAATCAACCGCGGCTGACTTTACAAAGTTATGCCCTTTTTAGGTTAAATATCACTTGCTATAACTTAACCTGGTGAAATTGACCCTTAACCTTACTGCTACTAAGAGCAGATCTTATTATTTATACATAATCAAATCGATGACCGACACTATCGTTACAACCTTTAAACTTAATAAAACTATTATAATATTTCTCAAGGTATTTATATCAGGGCTGTGAAATCTAGAAAGTTAAATGTATTTAATACACTTGAATTTCACCATTATATTATACCATATACATACAAATACAGATAAATATAAAATCAAAGTAGTGAAAGCGCCCACTGAGTGAAACGAAAATGTATATGTTACGTTGATAGATTTCACCCAGATTTTCTGAACGGTCTGTAAGTAATTAAACAACCGATTATTGTATGCACTATAAATGTCTGCCTTTAACTACGATCAAAACATGTTACTTCAGCAGGAAGCAATTTGGTTTTGCGGACAAATCCGGAAATATCTTATTGCATTTTTAATGTGCCTGTTATTTTGTGTTTAACATTCGTCTCTACATTTTAGTCTCTCTCATGTGTATACTCGTACTATACTGTCACTATAATTTTTAAAGTAATATAGCGTAGTAGGATGATATTTCTTACCTGTATTATTCAATTTTCTGAATGGTAATTTCTTAGTAACGGAGAAAGGCTCATTAATCTATATTTGGATGAATATATGAATATTCGATTGAGGATTCAAATTAAACCGATCTTTGCGAGGGCTCTCCGTAGTTCATATAAAAGGGTCGCCACTTCAATATTACCTTTTTACATTCATACAACATATATGTACATTCCTTTAATTATGCGTAAGGTTCGCCCGCCAGAACCTAATTATGCATCTGTTACTACATATGTCAGGTAACGCTACTATGGATGCAACATTTCAAAAGGCATTCCAATGTATGCTAAAATTGTAGCACAATTAATTTTTAGTAAATTTAAAATACGTTAGATTCTCTTAAACAATATACAACCATATTAACATCAATTCAGTAAAACTAACAGCTAGAACTGAAATATTATACAAAACTTATTACAAAAAATGAAACTGTTTTATAAAGGAGTCCCTATGTATATATAACTTAATGATTTAACTTCGAAAGAAATTAGTTAAGGATCTACGTGCAATATATTAGGTCTTTCCGTGTAATATTGCAAGATACATACATATATGTAGTTTGTAATAGACTTTATGTCTTTATGTTAAATTGGTCCGGAGGTTCCAATTTACAATTTACCTTATTATATTTCGCGCGTTCGATCAAAACACTGTATATGGGAAAATTGTTGAACATGTTAACTCGTGTGTATTTTTCCAATAAAATTTAATTTTTATACGCCATTTCAAATTTGGCACTTTGATTTTATATTTTTATACAGGGACAATTGACTCTCATCTTGCATAAAATAAAAGACAATGTTACCTCAAATAGAGTCTCCATATTTTGGGCTTTGTACATTGAAATATATTCCTATGTAGTCTTAAAACATAATAACATAAATACTGAAATCAAAGCAATTCATTAATAGATTTTAAAATATGTTGTTGACTTATTTATTTTCATTCAGGTTGAAATATCTAGTTATCTTTTCATAAAGCACATTCAGACACTCTTAATGTCGTTTTATCATAATAAGAATTTCCTACTTGAGAGCATTACTCAAGGTTAAAGTGAAGTTAGGAATGATAAAATCGATAGACCGCTTCGAGCGCTTGCCGGACTGATGGGAATTCTGAGAAGATTCTATTTTGTTGCACCACTACCGTTTAAAGACTTGCGGATACTGGTTTATATTTTTAAGAAGCCCGAGGGATTTTACTTAGCTTTTTTTATTCACCACAATCTACTATAAGTGGAAACTCATTTTATAAATATTTCAGTGTTAGAAGTAAAACAAAATTTCTTTACCGTTGTTATGTATTGATATAATAGATAAGAAATAATGAGCAAAGCAAAAAAATGAGATGATTGTGTGATGTTGGAATACAATTTAGAATTTTTTAAGGAATCGTTTGTATTTGAGGGCTTTCAGTTATTTATCGTTTAACATGCTAATGGAGTTATGAAGGTCATACCAAATTCTTATTTCATTCTGATATTGGATGGGAATGTATTTTTAATTGTTTATGGGTACACCGTCTACCTCATATGTATATTTTGGAGGTTGGACATTTATGAAACTAGTTATTTAGTGACCGTAGTAGTTGGTTGTAGTAGAAGCTGTAGCCATATAAAAGCGTTACAGTCGGTATACAAACACAGCTATTGTACTTCATCTGGGGTATTCTTATAAAGTCTTCAGTCGCTTGCAATATCATACGATCGGTGATTTCTAATAAACGCAATAGTCAATCATCAGTCTCAGTACTTTCAGACGAGTTGTGCGCCATTCGCAACTGTTACGGTAATCGCCTTGAATTGAAGGGATCTCTGTGTAATATTTTTGACTAACACTTCATATAATCAAGCAGTGACGAATTAAAATCTATTTTATATTTTAGAAGTTCAAATACATATGAAGGGTTAAGAGTAGTCACTTACAAAACGACCCAGTACGAGTACGAATATGAACGCGAAAGTAACGAGAGAGTAAGTAACGCGATTTGTTACTACATTATAACTACTGTACCGATTTTGATGAAAGTTGTATGGATATAAATTGAACTCTGAAGAAGAACATAGGCAATCATATTTTTTATAACAAACGTATTATGATCTCGCTACAATCTGTAAAAAGATGAGCTGCAAAAATAAAATCAGAACATGTATTGATTAATTGTTTGTTAGTGTTCAGCAAAACGGACGGTTAATAGCTAATGTATTTTGATGAAACAAAACCAATAATTTGTTATGTACTTTTAAAACTCTCTGTTATTACGTATTGTATTAATTTTTTTTTAATAAAGCGTCCATTTTTTTATATTACCATACATATAATTACAGTACTGAGCTTGTATGTTATAAAAGATAATGATTAATAACGATGACTACAATTTATCATCCTGATGTGGCGTTAACTACTCTAATAAATTAAACTATGCTAATGAATTTAGAGATAAGTTCACAGGTACGTGAGTTACGTACTTGAGGGACGGTAAAATAGTAATTTTGCACACAAAACGCTCGCAAACGTGTAAGATATGAACCGCCTTCTGAGGTGTTTCCGGAGTGTTACGAGATGGAGATATTATGAGTAGTGTGTCGTAATAAAAACTTCTATAAAACTCTGCAATTAATTAGCGACTTCATTGATGCTACACATGTTCTAGCAAACACGATGAAACAGTTCAAGGAAAAACTCAGTGTGTAAACTTCGTTATTATCTGCTTACATCTTCATGCCTGTCTGTATGTATGGGGGGAATGTACATCGCCCCCGTCTTGAATATTCTGAAGTCTTTCCATGGCTACTGAGAGACCGGAAGACTTCTCATTCAGAAAACATCTTATGAGTGACCTTTTTTTCTAAATCATCTCCCCTCTTCTTTGTAAAGGGAATAAGGTGAGTGTATAATAAAAATAAAATATTCATCTACTTTTACGAGGAGTTTTGAATACAGGTTCCAAATTGAGTCTCACTTCAGACAGGACAAGATGTTTAAGAAGCTATCTCAAATAAACGAGAACAAGGACATTTTATTAAATATTTGCTAAGCGTAACGACAGATATTGTACAGGAGACAAGAGTTATTTATTTTACTCAGCGAGGCCTATTGTACCAAGTTCAATAAGTAACATATCTACTAGTAATATCTGTCAAAACTGATGCTAAAGTGTCTAGTAAACGAAACAGTGAGCTAAGGGAATTAAATACCTAATGTGAAATATTTTATGACTATTTCTGTTTTCGTGCTGTGTCAACATTGTACATAAATATGTAGGTTGTTAGTATTATTTGGTTCTTGCTGACTATCAGTAGTAACGTGTCGATGTAGAAAATAATGTGCATGTTATAATGCTTTCAAATATAATTAAATTAATTAACTATAGGTTCAGCTGTTAAAACCTTCTCCCTCTTTAAGAGAAACAATTTAACAAAAGAGTTGACTATGTATATCTAATGAATTATTATTTCACACAAAGGCAGTATTATTAAAAGTAAATAAATTAATATTAAAGAATACTTATTAAAAACAAGCTTTTTTTTTAATGTGATATTCGTTGTCGTGTTCTCCTCAGCAATCCTATTCATTTGATACCCATACTGTGGTAGAGCAGAAAAAATAGTTAGTCCGCTATCTTGAATGATACGCCATATTGGAATGAGAATGACGTCACATAGTTAAGCATGCATTGTCATCCACAATAAGCGTGAATACCAAAATTCAGCTCAATCTGTTAAAGACAACTGGTCTGAAATTCAGTTGCGTGATTCTCCCCCGGAAAAACATACATACATTGCAAGTTAATAAAATGATTGTAATAATAACAACGATTTCTTAGTTCAACATAACACCAGGCACACATAGTCACGACGTAAGTACAGTCCACACCAACATAACGCTCGAGACTGCCTGCCTTGCTAAACATGGCACGTTCACGCTGTGTGGTCACGTAAGCCGAACTTAGCATTTATACTGATCATATCAACCTTTAAATCGAATTTACTTTTAGAATTAGGATGTTGCCACACGTTTCTAATGTTTATAAACAGGAAATGGAAAGAGAATAAGCTGATTGAAAATAATGATTTCTTTGATCGGCTTACTTCAACTCGACAATAAAATGCTGATCGTCCATTTGCGAGATAATGCATCGCAGAGACGTTAGGGTGTGTTTTAATAGAAATTCTCCCTTTAAATGTTTATGTACTTTTGATAGATTCAAGATTTATCTGCATATATTTGCAAATAAAGGACCCTTCATTTAGAATTCATATTCTTTTGTCTTATTATGTTTATTGAATATACAACTCTATTTAATTATTGTCATCAATAAATGAAACATGAATTGCGAGGAAAAAGTAAAATTGTTGGACAATGCTTCGAAATGTTTGAAACGCACCTGTCATAAAGATCAAACATGCATTTCTTCTAAATCTTTCTTAAAGCACCGTGATTTAAATCATAAAACTACGAGTAAATATGTTAAGAGAATCGCATTTTTAAGAGATACCGCTTTATTGTCGTATTAATCGTTTATAAATAGACCCGAGTTGTGGGCGTACACAATTTAACCGTAACCGTGTTTTACAGAAAGAACGAGCAATTTGCGTGGGCAGATGTCTAAACAATTTTCTTTATTCACCGCCATCGAAATATATTCATTATATTATATTTTTTTCACAAAATCGAGACGTTGACATTAGTAGGGACCCATATTCCACATTTACATTGATTGAATAATATACTGTATAGGTACGAGTTAGTGTGTACGTTTCGTATCATTTAACTTTGTATCACATAATATCTATACGCGTATAAAAAATGCTCGATAAGAACAGCATAAAATATGTATATATTGGGTGTATTTTTAATATAAATGTCATACAATTTTTGAGTAATTTAATAGATATGCAATACTTTTTACGGCGATAAATTCACAAGTTAAATCGAAATCGATTCAGCCTATTTAATGAATTTTCAACCGGCAAATACTCATGGTGTTTGTTTAGTTACTGACAACGAATAAATTTACGAAATCTTTACTCAAATTTATTTCGAGAGTGAGAAAAATTAATGGGTAACCTAAAAGCGAACATTTTTAAATTGTAGGAACCACTTACTAACCGTATTACACCTTTAGGCTTTAGTTTAACATATTTATAATATGATACCCACTGTTTATAAATAATGGAATATGTAATTTATTTGTCTAGTTTAGTATAGATATTTAAGCTGTGATAAATGGTTCTGAATACGTTTTGGCGTAAATGATAATTTGTAATATCACACACACCATAATTACAATTATATTTATATTATCATCACATCTACGATATAAATAATACATAATATTAATACAGTTTGTACACTATATGCTATTATGGAAGCTTTGGGGAACGTGTGAACAGAACTTGCGAGCTTCTGTCGTTGATGATATATATACATATAATAAATAAAAAACCTATATCTCTACAAACGAGTAACGCCAATATCTCTATGTCTACGTATAATTATTCCATGGGCTGAACGTTGGCTTTGTATGATCGTCCTTACAATGTCGGTTATTAAAGTGATTAGAGACAATATTGACTCTACCATAGAGTCCTAATTATACCCTTCATTACCAATTAATAAGCTGTATTATTCACGAGTAATTGTATGGGGATATTTATTGAAAATACGTAGCATTGATTAAATCTATACAATTCAGATGAGTCAATGACGCCCAAATTATTTTCTTTGGGCCTTTTCGTGAATAGCTCTTTTGGTAATATAGCGAAATGCTCGAATGCTAGGTTTTGATTTTAGTTTTAAAGTTATAAAGATTGGCTACTTTTGTTATTAACGTGTTTTGACATTTCTCGGAAAGGACTGGAAAATTATAATTGTATCATATACCTATATACTTAAATAAAGTGTTAGTAATTAGTATATATTGTGAAGATTCGTATTTTAAAGTTGAATAGAGATTAATACTTTTAAGATAAACACTGACAACGTGGTTTTAAGGGTTTATTGTACCGATATATATGTATATATAAATGTAGGCACTGACTAAAACTTTCATATTTTTTAAACGATCTTTTTAAATTTTCTCGTATAATATTAGCCTGCTTTTAAAGGATGTAGTGAAATCTTGATTCCTTTATTAGTTAAGAAGGCACGTTCGCTTCGCTAATCCTTGTTAGTTTACGCTTAAGCATTCAGTTCCCGCAGAGTGACTAACGCAAGTGTAGAATTAATCTGTGCTGCTTAGTTTCAATAGCTTCTCACATAACTTCTGACAAGTTTTATATAAAACGTTCGCTGTTAAGCGTATAACTTTTACAATGTTCACGCTTCGTGTAACTCGTGTATTCAACATTAATAATAATTAACAACATGAACTCGGCGGTTTCCCTACTACTTTGTGTATCCGTTTATGATATTATACATATTAAAAGTGGCGGTGGTTAGCGGTCCAGTGGATTAGATTATAGTCTTTCGCTCCTGGAGTTGGAGTCAAGGGTTTCAATCGTAACACGTAATATTGACTTTAAAAAATTGTGTTCATTTATGATTATATGTCTTTAAAAATCATGCGACCTAGAATGCCTGTTCTCCATAATATTCTTGTTATATTATGACTGCTTAGTAATAGTACGACTATTACTGCTCTTACTAGTTGTAGTACTAGTAATAGTACCTATTATTGCTCGTTGTAGTCGCATTATGTAAAAATTGCCAACATGCACGTGATCAGCGTGGTACACTATAACTACAGAAGCTGTAATTTCTCATTCTTAAAGACACCCGAGACCAACAGCGGAATAGTAAAAGGATTAAAAGAGAACACAAATAATTGAAGTGATCTCGTTATATGTATAACGCTTTCATAGATTTTAGGAATTGAAATATTTGTCTACTGGACAATATTTTCTTTCACGAGTGTTGTACAATGAATTGATGAGTTCACCAATATCGATATCAATGCACTTACGTCTCTAACAGTCATAGATATTCATATCGACACAATAAATGCGAAAGGAGATCTGTTCGCGATAATTCCACGCCAAAACGGCTGACTTAATTTCGTTGAAATGTATTATGATGGCACATTTATCACGACTGCGAAAGGACACAGGCTACTTAGAATATTCTTTAGATCAATCCACAATAGTGGGATGAGATATGAAAGAACGTGAGAGAATAGTTAAATTTTCCGCGGGATCGAGCTCCCAGGTGTAAAGGTGAATTAAAAATTAAAGCGACAATTACGTTATTTTAACATTTACTTCGAGTTTAGAAAGTAACAAAGAGAAATGCCAGGTCTTCTGAAGTTGAAAGGTTAAGTTATTGAAAGCCCACGGACGTTTGTAAGTTACGTTTTCAATTTATATTTGGAATCTCTAATAGAACGCTGACTTATAAAAGGCTTGTGTCATTATTGTTTTTTATGCATTGAATAATATAACTATTGATATAAATAGGTACGCTTATAACAAAACATAAATGCGAAGTACAAATTAGAAATCACAAACGCAATCTGGAAAGTTATCTCAGGGTACATTATCCTCCTTCCGTAATATTATCTACCCAGAGCCAGGAAACAAGATTATGGAAATGGTGATGTAGCTACAGTAAAGTGGGATGCCTCAAAGACCTCATTAATTACGCTGTCCGACGACAATCACCGTTCCCGCGCTCCCGCCTATTGCTGAATTAACTATTTTATCAATCTGCTATTTTTCCATGTTCTCTGATATTATGAATAAACAAATATCTTTAAAATATCACGATAATTTGTACGTATATAAATAAAGAAACAAATAAAAGTTTTTGTTTTTAGAAATGTATCATTGTGTAGCTTCTCCACTATCTGATAGTCATGGCACAGGTTTGCCTAGTTTGGATTAAATGATCACGTCTGAAGTTTACCCGAGTTATTATAATTAAATATGACTAGTGTGAAAAATTGTTGTAAGTTTAGTGCATGTCGGAAGTTTTTGGAACCCACGTGTGTCAAATGGCTTCAGACTTCTCATACCTATATGTGTGATTTATTGAATCAGGAAAGGCATTCGAATATACGCGCAGAATATGGAATGAAAGAAGTATGCGTCTTATATTGACGGCATTTAATGTTATTTCGTTACTTTTAAAGTTATTTACGTTATTGACAAAGTTCATTTATTATAACACAACATTACTTACGTCAATGAAAAAATGTTTATTTGCACAATAATGGATGCATAGACAGATTTTACAGAAAAGTTTAAATCAATCTACAATATCGGCTTACATAAGTTTTTTTTACCAGAATACATATTCTGTATTGAAGCTGGCGTGTTGGGAGACAAGTGAAACCACCGGACGCTTCGAATAGACTACTCTATTTAAGTGATACATCAATATTATATCATTTACAACTATCATATATCACATCTCCCTATTTATTACAAAAAAAATAATACACATTTTTTTTGTTACATACGTAACAATAAAATAATCACATCATAGCATATTATATTGAATACAGTATCATCAATTGAAATATCATT
>DWGJ01004349.1:0-11766 GCA_018246895.1 Aspitha aspitha aspitha | reverse complement strand
AATAAACTATTGTCTGTATTTTTATTTAAACGACATTCATTGACTGTTAGGCGGTACGAAGTTCGCCGGGTCAGCTAGTTATTAATAAATTATTCTATTCACTCGTAATCCATTTTCATAAATCACTGGTTCATATCAATATACATATACGTATGTATTAATGAAGACCAATGCATTATTGCAGGAGTGACCACTCTACCCGGTGTATCCACGGCATCCCCGAGCACCGCGGCTGTCGATAATGTTGAAACCATTGCTCTCCCTTCGCCGCCGAATGAGCATATTAAGCAAAAAATAACAATAAAAGAAATAACACCGGTTTCCGAAATCCCCGTCATCACGGATGTGAAGATAAAGGAGATTCTTCCTTCGCCGACCATGGAAGTTGCGGAATATTCGTCGTCCAAGTCTCCGCTTATTACTCGAGAAGCTACTTCAGAGAAGAGCATTAATGAGGTCAACGCTAATACTGAAGCTCCGTCCGCTATTTACTCTTCATTGTCCTCTTCAGTACCATCTGAAATATCTTCAGCGTCAAGCAATAATCTCGCCGAATCGAAAAGCTCAAACGACCCCTCAAAAATTAGTCTTTCTACTCAAGATTCCATAAATAGCGAAATATATCCACCCAATATCGCTAGTATTGCTACCATGGGTTCGCCATCAATTGTACCAGATACAGCTCCCGTGGTGTTAACCACTAAAGCCCCAGTTATTGAAGATGAAGATTTATCGGTCGTAGATCATAATCCTCTATTTCCGCCGATCCCCGATGATCTGACTGTATCTAGTAACCACGAAGACGAAATAGTTCAACAAGAACAAAATTTGGATTCCGAACATGTGGATGTTCACGAGATGGTAAGACCATCTATTCCGCCGACTTCAACAGAAGGACCACCGGTTAAAGAATTAGTGACAACCACAATGCATTATCCAATCGACTCTGTATCTACGACATCTCAAGAATCGTCTTCAGATTCCACCACGTCTAAAGAGAATGCATCCACAACCGAAACATCAGATAAAACAAATTCAAGGGAGAACTCTATGGTTAACTTAAGATCTGCCATGCCTACCGAAATATTGCACGTTCCTTCGTTTGTACCTGATGATGTCACTGACGAACCCGAAGAATCCACGGATGTTCCTGTAACAGAAATAGGTATTGTTGAATCTTCGCCGGAAGTTATTGCTGTGATTCCAGACACACATGAGGAGACCAATAGCGTATCCGAATTTAATGACGCTAGAGACTTCATTACTTCGACAGAAACGGATATTCCTTATTCTGATGCAACTTATAAACCTGAAAGCGACATGGATCATGTAACTAGTTCACATGAATCACAAGAACAAACTACTAACTTCATTTCTAAATCAAATGTTGCTACTGAAATTACCGCGCAGACCGAACTTTCTTCAATCCCAATTGAAACCAGTGATCAGAATCCTCATGATGCTTCTGAAAAGTTGGCCAAAGATAAAGTATCCTCTTCAACTGTTGATCCGGCACAGTCGGACTTTAGCACAACCAAACTAGTTCCAATAGATTCAGAAACAATCACAATTCCTGCAGCTAGTCCATCTGTTAATGATGATCAATCATTTGAAAATGCGGAAACAACAGAATTTATACTCACATCGTTTGGTTCATCTGAGAGTGTAACCGAACCAGTAGAATTAATTAAGGTTTCACTAGATACAGACAAGAATTCGGCCATAATCGAACCTCTCAACGGAAGAAATAATAATGTTCTCACCGATCTTATCAACTTGGTGGGTGACGTTGCTTCGATCAGTGATCACACCGAAAGTCCGGACGTACTCGTAGAGTACCCTTCGACGGGCCGTACAACTATTTCTGACTCCGAAGAGTTACTTCCAGTCAATATCGGTTACAAAAGTAAAAATAAAAACTGGAATCAAAATTCTATAACCGAGGTGCCATTTAAAAACAAGACTCCAGTAGGTAACAAACAAAGAGTAGTGGAAATCGAAGATGACGACACCGACAGCATTACAGACTCCCCTCCTCCACACGACAAGGTGGAGCCGACCACGCGGCGACCGATCATCGATAACGTGTCTGATGACGTGCCCGTCAATAAGACCGAAAAAAGCGGGAAGAAAGATATCGAAATCATTACCCAGTCGTATGTGCCGACGATCAATAGGAGACCAACGAAAGTCGTTATGAAGAAAAGTAACGACAAGCCTACATCGAAGGGAGACGCTACGGATAGGACTGTAGTAGATTCTGAGATGACTACAGAAAATAGTGTTAACGAATCTACTGCAGCACCGATTTTAGAAGTTTCCTCCGTGGAAACCAAAGAAAGGACAACAGAGGAAACAGATCTAACAACAACAACAACAACGCTGTGAAAATCGTAACAATCGTCGACGGAACCTCAGCTTCTCAGCATTTTGTAGCGAATAAGTTTCGTTGTTGAAACTGTAAGTTAATGTAGAGACTATTAGGATATAGAATATAAAACCTGAACGGGATACGTCGTATCCCCGGGCGGGTCGCCGTGGCGCGATTCGATTTCGTACCGCGGGAAATATTAATAACTTCGGTGTAAGTAGACGCCGGTCGACCGGTTGAATTTATTAATTGTATTAGTTGGACAAATTATTTATACTTATCGTAGATTAGTGAACGCGAGAGACGGTCGGGGGAGGCCGGGGCGCGGCGCGGGGAGGCGCCGAGGCGATGTCAATTGTGCAAAGCGATGTAACGGTATGTTTCGTGTTAGATCATAAGTTATTTATTGTAGTGAGGGCCGCGGTTAGAGAGATTGATAATTAAGCAACCGACCTAGTCAACCCGCGAGCCCGTGCCGGCGGCGTCCACGCCGCGTTGCCATTTCTACCGACTACGTATTTATCGCGAGCACGAGGTCCCGCCGCCGACCGCTGCGCTGTCGCCGTTCGTGGCTCAGTTCCTCCGCGACCGCGTCACGACCGACTCGGTGGACATGCGTGACAACGTTTCGTACAAAAATATTGTATTAATGATATTAGAAACCATCTTTAGATGAGTAAGACGATGAAGTAGTACGATTAATGTCAATGTGATTGCACCTATTCTTCGATATTGCACAAGTCGCAGTATTTTGAGCTTTGACCTGAAGCTCGACGCCTGCCGAGGACCGCCGTTGATTTGTGTATATTCTCATGATTTATTCTTATATATAGCAGACTAGCTGTCTTGAACTTGCCAAATTATTATATATTTAATATGATATTTGCGGATCTCGGTGGGCGTTGCTTTCGATGTGAATATTAACATGACCTAAGGCTATTACTAGTTGTTCCGAAGTGTCAGAGTTTCAGTTTGTCGGTCATCCTGCCCCGTCTCACTAAGTCGAGTTTGAACCCTGCTCCTTGCTCCGGAAGACCGTATCTTTTCCCGAGCAATAAGCGCATGTGCTCGCCGTATTATTTAATGATTATTGTTTTTTACAAATAAAACAAATTTAGACTGAATCTGGGCGTATATCATTTCCGTCTCCTTACTCCCAGAAAAATTGAGTTTATTAATAAAATTACCATTGCAGCATATAACAAAAAGATTATTTAAAGTTGTAAATATATAAAATTGTATCTCTTGTATAAATGAGAAAAATTGAAACTTTAATTTCACATCTTAAGTAGAACTATAAGCGTAGTACCTACATATGAAACAACCAAACATTGATACGCTGAAAATACATTAACAGTATGCTGTATGTACGTGTGTATATGTTGTGTAACACAGAAAACAGATGAGTACAAACAACACCGACATGGCGGAACACCATTTTTCACATCATACACAAAGTATAACCGTCATCGAAACTATTACACACTTAATACCTAACTGACGCTAAGGCTTGGAAAATACAGTCCTAAGCTAGGCCTTTCAATGCTCATTATAGCAGTATTTTGCGCGGGAAAAATTTGGTTCACAATTCCCAGGGACGGGTTGGAGAGGCACAAATTTATCAAACACGGATAGAGACAGCAGTTTTTGTTTTGTGTCCAAGTTTTGTTACGAAAAAAAATAAAAAAACCTCTTAACGAGGCAGTTTTCTTCACAAAAGTTTCAAATTTTGTTGTCTCAACTCAGCGCTAACAACACCTCAATGCTAATAACCAACCTCACACTATACGAATTGATAGAGATGTTTACATGGCGAAATTACTTTCATATCACAAGTCACGCTTGTTATAAATATTCCGTAGTGTAAACCCCGCTTAAGTGATCGTTTTTTGAAAAACTCGCCTAATAGTTACTTATTGTAAAGAGTGCACTCTGTTACGTACGGAGAGCGATGAGATATGGCAGATGTGAGATGCCAGATAGTTACAATTACTAAGGCAATGCACAGTCTCGGTGCGAGCGGCTCGCATTGTTCGGTAATGTAAGTCATTGTTTGCTGAAATGCTCATAATTCAGAGAATATATTTTTGAAGGGGTTTCAAACTGAACTGGTCTGAGTAGATAGAAATGAAATGCAGGTTGCCTACTTATCTATAACCGTTTCATAAAGATTTTAAAGCTCATAAAGATGTTGAAGCTCAGGTAAATTATTCAGTCATTCAATTGTTGAACCATTCAACATATAGAAGAAAATTTAGAGAGAAGTTTTCTTGCTGTGAATGCCATGTTAAGCAGTGGCACTCGTCATAGTACCTAACACGGTAGTCATTAAATTTCGTTGAAAACTTTCCGGGTTATTTCAGTGTACTACAGTACAATACCATACAATACAACATAAAATACACTAGAATAATAATAGATTTAGGGTAAAGGCGCAATGACGAGAGTGTGCTGCTGTCGCGGCCGCGAACGAGGCGCCTTTCTAAGTGCGTCGTTCCGCTCGTCGAGCCGCTCGTCGAGCCGCGCGCCGCTTCCGCGACAGATCTCGTCACCGCACTATAACGTACATATAGAATGACACGCCCGAAACGATTACTTTAACATGGTAATCGTTTACGACTGGCTAATAAAACGATTGACTTAATGTGATAAGTGTACGTCGACTGAGAATAATTGGTTGACGGCGCGTTTACTCCTCTCACTTAACACTTCGATGTAACGATAGTTTACTGCCAATACATTCCAACGCAGATCAGGTTTCAGTACATTTAAAGGACTTCTGATCTTCCACAAGTCTGTTTACTGTACCTCATTGTGTGAACGTGGTCTATTACGCCTGAGAAATTCGCCGTCTTTTAATGAAACGAGTTGGAAAATTTTAGAAAACAAAAACGTAACTCAACAGCAAGGTTATTCTATACATTTCAGGAAGGCATTTTCCTTCCGTTTAAAAAAAGTAAATCATAAAATTTCTGTGCCACGTCTTTGCACTTCCCTTCTAGTAAATGGAGGAGTTAGAGAGGCTCTGCAACACGGCGCTGCAGTAATTCAATTCTATTCCAAATACGCCCTATTCACTATCCCCACAGAGATGATGTAAACTCTACTGTCTAAGTAACATTAAAGTCAGAATCCATAAAATCTGGCTCGAAGGACCAAAAACGATGTTAGGTTTCCACCGGCGACGGTAGTCGATACGATGAACGGATGAAAAGGATGGCAAGAACTCCCGATCTAATATAAATGTTTATTGTTCAAGTTTTGACGAAATATGAACGAAGACTTACTTGCGATAGTTGGATGTTTTTAATAGTGTAAAAAAATAGTGTAATATCAAAAGCAAGAAGCTGTATTCGTCAATTTGCTGTATAAGCGTTATTGGCTCATATATTGCGTTTTCCAAAACCGACCACTGATTGGCAACGTTTATTATTGTATGTTGTAGCACTAATTATCGCGAGTTGCCTTTCTGAACACATCGCTCGGCTGCACCGCATCCCCGCTTCCGTGAACCTTTGCTCTCTGACACCGTTCTGTGATGAAATAACTTTCATGTACAATACCTAGCTCCTGCTCAACATATTGTGACTCGGTAACATACATATTGCGCAAGTTTGAACTTATTAAAAGTCAATCATATATTAAATCAATCGTATGTATATTAAGTAAATAATATATACTCACATACATACATATCGTCACGCCAGGTCCCTTGCGGGGTAGGCAGAAAGCAGCGAGTGCCAAATATCCCTGTCCTTACAAACCAGCGGTGCTTCATCTACATTCATCATTCTCAATCATATATCATTATATTAAAAGTCAATCATGAGTTCAAACTAGCGCAATATGAATGTTATTGACTTTTAACTTTTTACATTGAATGACTATTTACTGTCAGATGTTGAATTTGGGATTAAGGAGTGCACGAGAGCAATATTTAAAGCCTCATGTTACACTTCCAAGAACTACGTGGTTTTCATTTAGCGCTATAATAAATGTCGTCCGGTTGGACCAGTTCGATGACACTTTGCAGTTTTAAATCTCAACTTGTCACTACATTTGAAGATATTTTTTATAAGGAGTTTCGATTCGTCGCACTGCATACAATTAATGCGCGATCTATTCAATATTCGTACTTTGGAAATGTAGCTTCGAATATCCAAAAATTATTGACAGAAATCTATAACATACGCTTTACTTTCATTCCTTCGTTTTTATGACAGTTCTGAACTGGTTTGAGCAACGTTACGGTTTTATTATTATTACTTATGTAACATGTTCGATTTAACCTATAGTCATATTATAAAGCTGAAGAGTTTGTTTGGTTGAACGCGATAATGTGAGGAACTACTGGTTCCAATTGAAAAATTATTTTTCTGTTGAATAGTCCGCTTATTGAAGAAGGCTATAGGCTATGCAACACCACGCTGTAACTAATAGGAGTGGAGCAACAATGACAAATGCTGCAAAAACCCCTGTTTACGAAAATTGCACGCACGGAGGAGTATGAAATTTGGCACACTTATAGTTTATGTGTAGGAGAAGTGCAGAACGCTAATATTTTTCAATAAAAATGCTTATAAAGTACATTAAATCAATAAATAAAACATTACACACACTACCATGCATTTGACACACACATAAAACGTTCATTGTTTACATTCTGGTTGTCAACGTCGAACAAAAAGTCCAAAGAAATTTCAAAGAATTATATTTTATGATGGTCGAATTTTGAGCAACAGGCGACCACTAGTACGTGTGGCATACCTGGAAGCGTAGGATGATGGTCCAGATGAGGCCGAGACTGAGTCGCGGGTTGCCGTCGACGATGTCGTGCGAGCCCATGTTCTCGAGGTGGACGCGCTGCTCGCGCAGGAACTGCAGCGCCTTGTCCACGTTCTCCAGGCAGTGGATGCGCATCTTGCCCTTCGTGGGCCGCGGCTACGGCGAATAACAAAAGAATACACGAGTTACGGACGAAGTTATGCAGTTATTATTACAATCTTATTGAAGACTGTTTATATGGCAAGATATTGAAAGTAATCTATTGACATTGATTAAAGCTCTTATTACTCGGGTGTTAGAGAATCTGTTTACAACAATTACAAAGTCATGTCGGCCGAATGGCATGCGTTATAAAAATTTGGAATGAATTTCCTTCCGAGGTGTTCTAGAAACGCTATTACAAGTATATGACGCTCTTCGAGCGAGGCGCCAAAAGGAATTTCCTGTATATCGCAATTGGCGATTCCTCGGCTGTAGCAAATCTATACTTCTATACTAATATTATAAAGCTGAAGAGTTTGTTTGGTTGAACGCGCTAATCTCAGGTTCGAATTGAAAAATTATTTTTGTAATTAATAGTTCACTAATTGAGGAAGGCTATAGACTATATATCATCACGCTGTGACTATAAGGAGTGGAGCAGCAATGACAAATGTTGCAAAAACGGGACAATATTGATTTCCACGAGGGCGAAGCCGCAAGCTCAGCTAGTGTAATATATTATGTAGATATACGACTTGCATCAATCATCATGGGTATCAGTTTATTAAAGAACAAACTCACCAGTCTCTCCCCGGATAACACTTCGAGCAGCTTGATGAGCATCTTGCCGTCCCTCATATCCACATAGAGGTCGCCAATGCGGCACGACACGCGCACCAAGTGCGAATTCACCCATTTCTGAAAGGTCTTCTTTTGTACGCTCTCTCGTTCGTCTGTCGAGGACAAGAGCTCGCCGTTAGAACATTTCTATCGGTGTATCGCAGTAATTAATAAATTAACGAATGATGGAAGCGTTGTGAAAACATGTGCATAGATTTGGAAACTTCTCTTGTATACTATTATTATTATTATCAACAAAGATGATATCGAAATGTCACTTTTCAAACAGAACGATACTCGGTAGAACTGTGGACACGGCGTCGAGAAAATTGGATTAACGAGACGTCGAGACCGTTCAATGCGAAGCTATGTGGAATGCGTTGCCAATAAATGTGCACAGATGCTGACCGCAAGGGCCACAAGGGTATCGGGCACTGATGAATAACGTATATAAAAACAGTGGGGAATGTTAACACAATAACCGCCAGTGAGGTCGACCGCGGCGGGGGGACCAGAGGGGCGGCGGGGGCTGCTTGCGGAGCCGCGAGCGCCCGTCCGCGCCCGCCAGCTCCATCGCAATAACTCGGCACGATACGGCCCCAGGTATTGAATTCGTAAGATAATACGCGTAACACGAGATGCGGATCGTGTTGCTGGTCGACGCTTTAGAGCGGAAACTTAGGCGTTGTGCAGAAGCCGACCGCGACAATTAATATATGGAAAAAACAAAACAATATCCAATGCAATGTAAACACATGAAAAATTTTGACCAAACGCGACATATTTATGGCAAATTTTCCGTACAGATCGTCGCCTAACATAGTTATTTATACTACCGTCTAATCCAGGCAAACCAACACCCAATTGCAATGATCAACAAGGCTATTCGCACAATTTTTCCTTAACCCTGACGTAATACGCTATGTAAAGAGTTACGTAAATTCAGATTCGATTGTCTAAAATAAACATTCGAATTGATAATACGCTTTGTATGTGATAACAACATGAATACTGAAAAAGAGACACTTCACCAAGTCACCACCGACGCCACTGTCACCACGAAAATATGTCCAAAAATGCAAATAGCACCTTAAAATTGACACAAAATTATATTGTAGCGCGTATATTATGTTTTACGCACCTCTAAGCTCCGAAACCACTTTGTCATAGTAAAGCTCCAAGCCCGGCACTTCGATGTCTACGCCTCTCTTGATCAGATCGTAGCACTCCGTCGATGTCATGTCACCAACGCTGACAGACTGAGGCCCGCGTGCGAGTCGAAAGAACGGGAAGAATCAGAGCGACAAAATTCAACTGCCCACTGGACGAGGATATTCGATACGTACGCTCCAGATATCGTCAACTTTGAGACCGGTTCAATCAATTATTGCATATGTTTATTATTCAACATGATTGTTTAACTATGGAAGTGTATGTATATTGTGTTACATTTAAATTGATTTTATACAGCGATGCTGTTATCGAGAGATGCATCTAAATTGACCGGTAACACTTCGCGGTTGCGTTAAGCGACGTGACTTGAAGATGACATTACGAGAGAAATAACTCATGTGAGAATACAATTTTTGAGCCAATATCTGACAGCTAACACATCACTGATAAGCATACATGTACATTCATACGATAGTATGGCTTTTGGAAAAGGGAATTATACTATTAACATAAAATGTTCATAACTCCTGACGCAAGGAAAACGGAAACATTATTGCAGTTATGATAAAACACATTGAGCTAATTATAACATATATATGACAATGCCAACGGGTCGAGGTTACATCTTGTTTGTCTATTAAACCATATGCAAATTAAATCACGAAATAAAATTTACTTTATAGAAATAACTATGCCCACACAAAAGTATTTTAGGGGACGCGAAGCTGAAAGAGTATTTCAGATAATAATCACGCACCTTATCTGTCACTTACATTGCTTACAACCGTATCATTATCGAGTACATATTCCGTTATCTGAACAATATTAACACATGAAACGTTTCTTAACTTTGAACCTATCACTTGCAACAGGTATGAATAACTATATTTGGACATAACATTGAACTAAAACTGAAGTTATTTAGAATATAACTAGTCTGAAAACACAAAGTACACGGAACAGATTCAGAGCTTTCGATCGCAACATAGCGGCGTTTCGGCTGTGTCGTCTACTGCGATTGCATTGCAGTTATTCCGATTGGATGTATAGGAACAGTCCGTCGCTCGCTAACATCGCTTATTGTACCCGTACCGGTGTGTACAGTTCAGACGGCCGAAATGGATGGAAACGATAAACACATAGAGAACTAGTTATCGCAACAGATAAGAGTACAATCGAGGAATGTCTAAGCTCTTTTGAGGTTCCAAGATAACGTATTTTACGGGAACATATTTGGTCAAATTGTATGACTAAGATTGAAAATATTTTCACAGATTATTACTTTTCTTGACTCTTCCATCTCTCTTTTGTGATTTCTTGAAGTTTAAACTAGAATTAAATGTAGTTGAAGCACGGCAGGTTTGTAAGGACAGAGATATTTGGCACTCGCTGCTTTCTGCCTACCCCGTTAGAGACCTGGCATGACGATATGTATGTATAAAAGTTAAATTGTGTCCGAGAAGGCCAAAGAATTGTTTTAACGATTTGGAATCCTTTGCACATTATATTTACAAACCGATTTAAGAATATTGCACCTACTCGTAAATCGAAACGATCTAAAATTTTTTTATGGGGTCAAATTCGAACAAGTGATTGTCCGCGGCGTACCCTAACTGTCCGTGACCAGATCACTAAAATTACAGCAGTAAAAATACTGTTTTAAACTTTGTTGCAATAAAAATACAGGTTTAAACTTTGTTGCACTATACAGCATTGTTAATAAATAATTCTAGCGCGTTTGTCTTGGAACAGCTAATCAGAAAGGACCACACTCAATCATGGTGAACCGTACCCAATGATTTTCGCGTGTATCTAATGTAAATGTAATGTATTAAGGATGTCACTTTTGCTCCAATGGAATATGGAAGACTTTAGTTGTCTGGATTTATTTTATTTATTTATTGGATCATAACAAAAATTGTTGTACAAAAGGCGGCCTTAATGCTAAATATCATGTTCTACCGGCCAACCTAAGGGATGTGCAGAAATGGCGAAGACGGCATAGAATAAAGTCTGGATGCCTTAGGATGCGTTTCCACCAGGGATGTGCGAGGATGCGTAGCGAGGAATGGGTTTGTTAAGAACCAATCGGAGAGAAACTTCGCTCCGCTACGCAAGCGTTCTAATCGCAGCTAGGTAAATGAACGGATCCTATTGGTTCTCAACAAACACATTCCTCGCTACGCATTCTCGCTTATCCCTGGTGGAAACGCACCCTTAAGAGAATGACACGGGACATTAATCGATATTTAAGTTGGTTACCAGCAAGCGCCTTGATGCGCGATCGTTCGAAAAGCCTCGAAGACGAGTTGCCGCCGTCGTACTCGAACTCGTCGATGATCTCCTGGCCGTGGCCGATGGACGGGTCCCAGCGGGACACCGATATGTCGGTCGTCATCGCGACCTATCGCACCTCACCGCACCACACCGCACCACACCGCGCCACGCTCTGCAATCTGCAAATAAATACAATCACAACATTAATACACGCCATTTCTATATTCAGTTTGAAACTGTCAGTGTTATCTATACTAATACTAATCTATACTAATATTATAAAGAGGAAAACTTTGTTTGTTTGTTTGTAATGAATAGGCTCAAAAACTACTGGACCG
>DWGJ01004348.1:0-11768 GCA_018246895.1 Aspitha aspitha aspitha | reverse complement strand
CTGAACGAGAGCTGCACGGAGGTGGGCCAGCTGTCGGTGACCGTGCACAGCGCCAGCGCCCACGCGGAGCCGCGCGCCGGCTCGCCCGCCGCGCCGCTCTCCCTTATCGTTTGCCATTCGATTTCCTACAACATCATCACTGCATACATACATACATACATATCGTCACGCCAGATCCCTAACGGGGTAGGCAAAAAACAGCGAGTGCCAAATATCTCTGTCTTGACAAACCTGCCGTGCTTCATTATCACTGCGCTTCTCAATATTTCATATTTGACAAAAACAAAACGATTTATTACGAACGGTTCTTCTAATGTTAAATAGTCGCGATCCAAAACTTCCACCAAACGTCCACCAAAAAAATACAATCCGTATTAGGCACTCGAGGCTCAAGGAATGAGCGTAAAGCAAAACAGCTTCTTATTTAGTATTTCATAGATAAAGTACACAGACGTAATCGCCCAGTCTATTGATCCCAAACAGGGCTCGAAGACACACATTGATTACCAACGGCAAGGAGATAAAATTCTCACCGTGTCATTATCGAAATGCTTCCAACATTGCACGAGCAGCACCAGCAGCCCGGCCTCCAGCAAGATGCACTCCGACTCGGCCAACAAGGAAATCGTGCTACCGCTAATCGTTATCAGTGGCTCGCTGAACGCTTCGTCCAGTATCACCTAAAACGGACAATTTTGTATCGATTGTAAAGGGGGCGTGGCTTCGACGGTGACGTCAACGGTCAGAAGAGGGAACGTGCGGCGGAACGGGAGCACGCAGCGGATTATTTTGTTTCAATAATTTAGTATCTTTCCCTTACGTTTTTGTTTTAATATTTTCAAGATAAATTTCATAATCGGTTAATCACGTCTTTCTGTTTGTTTATATAGTAATATTTGTAAGAATAGGGCTTTTAGTAATACTTTATCCGACAGGATGTAAAGAAATTGAAGTTTGGTTAGAAATGTTTAGGGAGGTTGTAAACGATGGAGTGATCTTAAAATAAAACAACAACTAGTAACTGAAAACACTTAGAGGGTTGCGGGAGGCAAACGTTCGCTCCGTGCGTCGCGCGCGAGTTGTAACGGCCGACTGCCCTGGTTTTAGTTCGCGTCAGACGAGAAAAAAATTATTATGCCTCTACCCCCAGCAACCCGCCTCGCCCATTTATTCTCTTCAAATATACATGGATTTTAAATATATTGCACTAGTTGCGTTGTACGTCATTAACAGAAACTATCCTATCTTTTAAGTTGGATCAAGTAGGTATGTACAAAATTTCATTGAAATCGGTTCAGTGGTTTCGGAGATTATCGCAAACGAACATTGTGACACGGGATTTTTATATATGTACATATATAAGAGAAGATATTATGCCTATAAATTACAAAAAATCTTTAACTGTAAGATGATATCTTAAAGATTTGGTATGCTACAATTGTTTTCGCTATTATTTATATGATTCCAACTAAAACTATTCAGATTCGTTTGTCTGATTAGTACCTAGTCAGATCGATACCTTAATATTCTCAAAACCTCGGAACTACCTAATATCTACGAGTTTATTGAACTACTAAAAGCTCACTCATTAAAATACAATTATAACATAACATATCCCATCATTGAAAAGAAAACATTAATTTTGCACTACACATCTCCGTAACAGATTGATGGATGAATAAATGGCTACTAAAAGATAAATTAACGTACGTTTAATATGTCTACTACACTATGGATCATACAAAAAATCCTATTAGATGGTCGAACGCATCCAAATATTAGACAAAAACGAACCGATGGTAACCTAGCATTGAGACCTCTCGACCATTAGTGGTGCAGCGTATACATTATCCGTGTTACGTGCATAATATTCATGTTTGAAATAGATAAATCTACATTTTACTCGTTAAATGTAACTTGGGCAGTAGATAATTTCCCAAATATCCTATTTTTGCGTCACTAGGAAAACAGCTATTTACTTGAAGATGTAAGTAATAGGTACCGATATTGTGTTGTTCATTCTTGCTTCTCTGTCACCAACTTGGATCAGATTCCGTTAAAGCAGTGGCAAAACACACAAAACACAATATACCAGTGTATAAGAAAAGAGGAAATACAATTTTGTTAAATGTTGAAACATAATTTTTCGATTTAGAGACGGTTCGACTGATTTCCAGAGCGGGCGTAATGGTTGGTGCATATATAACTTTAGTCCAAATTCTCGCTACCAATAACTACCGTTTATTATAAAGGGTGAAATAAAGCACATTCCAAACAAACAGGACGAGTCGGTCGCAGCGGCCGCTATGTACAAGGTATTCGGTAGTGCGTGTCACAGGTCGTGTCTAAACTCATCAATCTTGCCTCCATTTAATTTTAGAATAGAATAATACACGTGAGGCGTTAGGGCTGTCGCACAACAATAGAATATAATAAAACATGTTATCGAAACGTTTGAAATGTGCGGAAAATTATAAATGTTTATGGCTGACAATTGGATATTCTTAAATTAACCTTTCCATAAACAATTTTTTGTTATTTTTCACATTATCCTTAAATATTTCGTTTTTTAGTATAATTATTTGATAATTGAAACTCTGAACATGCCTATTACTGCATTTCAGTGATGGCGATTGTTTACAATGTGACGGTTGATTAATGTCATGTAGTGATGTCGTTAAGCACTGCAACCCTATGGAGGCGCGATGTGGTGCGCGGCGCATGAAAAGGCTGCGTTCGGATCTAAACAAAAGTCGCGCGCGCTCGCGTGCACAAAGAGCGGCGCGGAGCCGCGTAAATGGAATACGGCCGACGACGCTATTGTCGATTCACAAAAGAAAGGCAATCATTCGACATGAATAAATATCTTTGAATAATGGGCTCCGCTTCCTATAATGAAATGTTTTATGTATCGGAATTATCGCGTACAAATCGCTTTGTGGCTCACTACTCTTTCGTGTACCTATCTAAATGTTCCGTTCGAGTTCCGCAATTTGTTAACACTATTCTTCTCCTTTGATTTACTGTCTATACAACATTACCATATTTCACACTTCTTGAGTGGTTGCGCACATTAAGAAAGCGTAAAATGTATCTAATGTATAAGAAGGTAAAAACGTTATTAAGGATCATTAACGTTTCATAAGTCCGTAACCTAAATTAGTAACCGTGTCGAGCTAATCGTCTATAACACAACGTTTGCGCTGTTTACTTAATTACAATCAATATATTATACATTATTAATAGGCTCTGACGCGAAACTGTATATTAATAATTCAATAATTCAATAATTCATAATGTATCGTTAATCATGAGCGTAAAGAGCTGGCGTAGAAGTAGCAATCTGCTACGCAAATCGTCTACGATACTGAGACTATGGGTTATTTAACAACAGACGTCTATTTTTCTAATCTCTAATAATTTTTATTTATTAAGATGAAGCATTAGTTTCAGTATTAAAATGATATGAATTAATATTCACAGATACTCGAAAAATATGTGTAACGGTATACATACAACTAAAACCAGATAGGATCATCTAAAGCTAGACCGATGTAACTAAAGTAACACCACTCTGTCTTCAAAAGGTGACACTGCTTTTGGTTACATTAAACAAGAATGAATAAATGAAAAAGAGTATCAAACAATGCTTCATCTAGCGATTGTTTGTAGGGAGCTCGCAGTAGATATTTTCCGGTTAGTTCCCGAATCTAATAGCATTAATTAGTGGGAGCGAGGGACGCGGGCGGCGGAACGAACCGACGCCGAAGAGCGGGACCCACGCTCCTCCTTGTAAATCAATTCCATTTAATTCAATTTGAGCGGAACTTCCTCCCGGACGCTTGCCCGAGTCACGCAATACCCTAGATTTTGGTTGGAATCGAATAGAGAATTATGATAAAAGATATTATCTAGTGATCTTTGCTAGAAATACGTATTTTTGCCGTTGCAGTTGTGACATTTAAGTTTTAACACAAGCACACGTAACTCTGAAAAATCAGTGTTCGCGATTTGAATCTATACGCCCGGAATAGGTGACCGAAATCCAAGCAACTAGTCTATCATTGCCTGATGTACAAAAATTAAATGCAAAAATAAAGTGCATTCTGATAATATATTTGGTAACAACGAATTGTGAGCCCAGGATAAAACGCGAAGGTCAAAGTAATTATAGACTTTGTTTAGCCAAGCATAGATTCGGTCAACGGAGGCGTGGTATGGGGAGGTACACAATCACCAACAGTACCTAGATTCAAAAAAAGTAATGATGATAAGGCAGCAGCCATGTTACATTTAGTCGTTGAAAGTACCTTTTTGCACTAAGCAGCCAGTATAATATAAAGGTTACGTTTTAGCTTTCTTATGTTGGCAGTGATAAACAATGTAAATATTGCGTTGGTAGCAGTGGGTATGAAAACAATTATTGAACACCAACCTTTTATCAGCATTCAAGTCGTGCAAATGTAAGATAGAAAGGCGTCGCGCCATTTTATTTTATTGATATTCTATGCCTTAAATCACAGCAGAGTTTCCGTTTTTGTGGATTATTGTAAAAGCTGAACGTATTAAAACTTCACATTTTATATAGATTTAAGAAAGAACTTTAATCTTTAAAGCCAGCTTACAATATTAAAAACAACGTCAACTACATGAAAACATCTAAATATCCTATGGTTCCACAGCAACAATGTTAAGTGTAACAACTTTTTGTATTTTATTTTCAGCTGACACGAAATGAACATGACCTTGGTATAAATAATTTCTTAACGCGCACCTATCCAAACACAAGTGTAACCTGTCACTATCTCCCACCCACACATAATGCGCTGTAATAGAAAACACATCAAAGGCTAATTCAATTTCTCGCCATTAAATTGAAATTGATCCACATCGGTTTTTTTCCTATTGTCTGTACGCTAAGCAAGACGCGTAGAAATACCAATAGCGGTATGTGGTAAGTTACCAAATATCCTAATATTAATCGGATATTCCACTCATTAAGAAAGCTGGGGAAATTATATATCATTTCCTCGGCGCTCAAAATTCAAACTTGAATTAGTTCTGCTAAATCGTTAGCCTTACCCGATGATACTATTGAATACCTACCGTGTAAAGAAAAAACAATGGATTGGATGCTTCCGTATACTTCTGGGTAATATTACACGTGCTTAGGTAAAGTTCCATATAAAAAGAATACCTGCCCAAGAGTAAGTTATAGAATAACACTTACATACATTGAAAGATAAAAGAGGTAAATGGTGTTCGCGGATATAATACAAACTCTTGTGTACTAATGAGTTGCCTTGTTCCCTTACGTTGTAAGTAAGTTATCCCGTAATAAGTTAGAGAAGTGGCAACAGTAGCCGAGCGCTACTCGGTTGGTCCGACCACACAACTTGCGCGCGGTCACGTTTCCAATGAGATCGGTGCCGCGATGACACCCTTGAAATGTTTTTAATGGTGTGATTTATAGAGCAAATTAAACATTTGACTTGCCGTGAATTCGACGCTGAGTGGATCCGTCACGCACGGACATTGAGACGACGAGCTGTTGTACAATCGCGTACATTGAACGAGATTTGCATTATCCTCCACTCGTTACGTCGTATTTTATGATTTTACAAATATTAACGTATTAATGTTACGATGGCTTAATAAGGTTAGAATTTTTTAAATTTCCAAATATTATAACCAATATGCTTCATAACCATAACCAATATCATAACCTATACCGTGATTATGATTTCCTAACAATCATCAACTACACACGTATAAATGAAACACTAATAATGTGTGTGTATGATTATACCTATAAAAAAAGCCTCAGAATATATATAGATTAAAGAATATATGATCATCATATATTCTTCAATCGTTTGGGTACATACTCGTATAACTACGCGACATTCATGAAATATGACGTGCATTTACTAATTTATTTAAATTCTTCAATGTTACGAACATTGACAACATTGTTGAACTAATCACTTTAATCTTACCTACCTAACTCTGGCTTGACTAGTGAAAAATGGCAATAGTCATCAATTCCTAACTTCGGGCTTAACAACAAGTACCTAATTAAAAGAAATGTCGTTATCCTTTGATTCTTATTGGTAAAATGTAAACACTTGTCTAGTGAAATGTACATATCGGAGCGAAGTGTCAGTACATTAGTAGCAGTGGTCGCAACTGATTAATACGCGTCGCTACCGGCCACTTTTTGTGGCGACGTCCGCGCGTGTCCGTGAGAACCGATTTCTAGTCGCGCGAGCAATCGATACTATCCACTACTTCCTTTATAGACGCCGGTACACTTCTGACCATGTCTTTGAATAAATTTCACCGTGTCCTTAGGTATTCCTTTTATTTGTTGATATTACCTAAAATGCACGAAACATAATACTTACGCTATTTGTATTATACTATACCTACAATTATAATAAATAGTAACTGAATTGAATTTGAGTATGAGTATTTTAATATTTTGTTACAGGAATATATTTGGCACAAATCAATAACACAATTTCCTTGACACCCACACAAATTATGGAACTGGAAAGGCCTGTGGGTTCAGTGCTGCCTACTGTTAAGTATTTATAGGTTATCTATATGATTTCATGATCTAAAATTTCCTTAATATAACAAATTGCGACCCATAAACTTAAATTAGTCTCATATTTTTCTCGGTTTGGTCCCCTACAAAATTCCGATCTCCGCCAAGCCTGCCGTAAGGAACTTCGTTCCAATTAAACTTAATTACCATTGGTTACGGAAAATGTTGCGATTATCATATTATATTATCTTTTACATGTATTTTATGTTTTTGAACAGTTATTACATTATAACAAAAATATAACAACATAAAAATAACAGATTGGTACAGTTAGAACCCGAGAAGTACGATTTCCGTGAACTAAAAAAAACTTTTACCCCCCGTGAATATTCTTAACGCCTCAAAAACTCAATAGCGGAAATGAAATTTCCATGGTTTGCTTTATCCAGTTTTCTTGTAACTTTTATTGTTCACGTCCAGAATCCATCAATTGCATAGCGGTTTTGATCAGCTTAGGTACTTACATAAATAAAATATTGGGCACGCGATCATGCGGTGTGCTATGACGCAAGCTTTACTGTCTTCTGTTAATATAATATGTAGTATCTACCAGTAATAATTTATGGATTCCTTTTTTTAAATCCCTTCTCCAGTGGGGGTTCGGTTTATTTTAGAAAAATATGGACGCTGGCTGAAAAGTCATATCTCTTTAGTCTGAAACTTAAATAATTTCAGAACGTTTATACTGTTATAAATAATAAATATTTGAACAATATTTTGTGATATTGTTAATACAAGTACTTTGCTCAATAAAAGTTTCCATCAAATTATCGTAGGTACTGACTGGATACACACGGTTTCTGTAATAAAAGTTATCAGACCATAAACCACCCATTTCGGTATCTTTTAAGATATTACAAATTATGCAAATTTTTATCAAGTAGAAGGAATTATTGCGTACCGTGACAAATTATAATTGCAGCATTAGAGGTGTAGCCGAATATTGTACATGAAAACATTTTAAATTGTTAAAAGATTAAATTACCTCCATAGATAATAGAATAATATAGCTTTACAGTAACGTCTATAACAAGGCGTTAAAAATAACATTATATGCGATTATGTTTGTGCTTGTCTTTTCCGCTTCAACTATCTAAACTGAACATTACTTAGAACTAAGATAGCTACATCATGAAAAAATTTTTAAATTTTGTTATAAGTATTACAGAAGATACTTACAATCGTAGTGGCGGTAATAAACAAAATTACCTGACACTAGATATAAATTTTATTTCAAATAGGTAAGTATTAATTACTATACGAATTTTAACGTTAGAAAGTATGTATCTAATCGTATTTCACGGTTGTGTAAGCTGAAGAGTATTTAATCATTTCGTTAATTAAATTAGTATCTTCACAGCTGCTTAAATTTGTGAGTAGGTACCTACTAAATGTAATCGCCGCTTACCTACACATAAAGAATGTATGTAGGTACTAGTAGCTACTATGTGGGTAGATTTTCGTGTTGGGGCAACATGTATTTAAATTAATTAAACAAATTATGTTACTTGATAGTAGTTTATTTTATCGTTTCTTGTAAGTGATAGCTGATAAGTGGCGCACTTAAGAATTCACCATAGTGCACTCTACATGTGAAAATTCCACCAGTCCACATTTGAACATCGTGGTAGAAGATAATCACAGGGATAATCCTTCTCATTTTGAGAAGAGATCTGTGTTCAACAATGAAACAATAATGGATTTATGATGATAAAGCCTCCAGACATGACCAGTGCTTTTAAAGAGGTACTAATAATAGGTAGTATTTCATACATCTCTTCTACATTTAGACTCCGGTTAGAGCATTACAGCCGAGAGTTTCACATTATTCCTCAGTGTTTTGAAACGCCTCACGTCGTAGCAAATTATTTTTTATTTCGTTAACCTAGCTACAGTCAGGAGCAGGACTTGCTGAGGTCCATGATACGACGCAAATTACAGGAAGTATGTAGAGAAGAAAATCTGGCTGGTAAAACGACTTCATTGATTCCGTAAGAGTCATAAAGTAACATAATCATTAAGTAACAATTACCATTACTATATGTACTTACTGTAGGAGCGTAAAATACATAATACACTGTGGGTAGTGTAGGTAGGTACCTACCTACGGGCCTCCCGGAGATTACCTAAAGCATAATTGCAATGCATTGACACCCTTGATAATCAAGAACGATAAATTGAATGATTGAATAATGAATTAATATTCTCGCTCATTTCCAATAATAACCAACATGAAGCCAATACACTACATTGTCACCGCTTGTCATACGCGAAAATTACATGCTAATTTACCCCTAGTTAGTGGCTGTCTCCTTATTACGATAAACAAAAGGCGATAATGAAAACTTCAATTAACAAAATAATGTACTTAAGTAAGTTAACATGTAGGTATACTGAATTTTCTAATTACAAAAGGTTTAACGTTGTCACTTGTACATAATACTTAATAGATAAGCTACCAATGTGCTACTTACTATTAAATAAACAGGTGGATTAGGTGTTGATTTGGACAAATGAGTATGTCAAAGAATTTAAAGAAAAAGTTTTTAGCTCATTACTAATAATTAACAGTGAATTTAATGCGGTGAATAACAGTGAAATGAATGCGTCTCCAATCCCCGCTGGAATGGTGCGTTGAATAATGTCATACCTACTCCTGCCGCAGCTGCAAAATAGAACCGTGCACAGGAGAGGCAGCGTTGAGGTTTTCGCTGTACAGAAACTTCAATACCTAATAAAAACACATTTAATAAGTATTATTTGCCTACTTGTTACCATTTACATGTTATTAACTTTTGTGCAGAAAGCCCAGCGCTGACATGTTTACTCGTATAATGAAACTTGTCATTGCGTGACAATATACATAGTACCTACCTACATACTTATCTATTTTATTGCATACGAGAGTAGCCTCTTCTATAGATAGGTAGGTACTTACCGGAAAACTTTCTTTTACAAAAATCACGTCATTTAAGAATCTCAATGGTCCTAATAAATTTGTTTATTTGCAACATGTTAACCAGGAACAACTTTTATTGCCTTCAATCCAGTTTTAATGCACTTTGCAGACATATTTCAATCTGTCTACAAAGTTAATCGACTAGTGCTTATTAATTCACCGTGAATCCAAATGGTTGCTGTTTCATGAACAACGGCCACGCCTGGGGGCAAACGTTCTTAATTTAGCCTCCATATTAATTACCAAATCAACCCCTAAACCGTGGAATATAAATAACAAAAAATGTATCTCGGCCCCGACACGGGGTGGCATCGTCACGGACTCACACACATTGCCACCCCCTCTGGAAGCTTACACGAAGTTAAAAGGCGCCGATTTATCATATTATGTTTATCACATATATATTTTAATGAGTGTTTATAAAATATGTCTGACTCGCGCACCTGCTCACTGCACACATTAGCTTTTCAACGGGCAGTAAACGCGTGTTTTACAATCGTGTCACTAAACGTTTGGTAAAAATTGATTTCTTACAATACCTACTGTATATAATATGACGACAATGTAGGTGTATGACATAGGTACCTAACTGTTTATTTGTTAATTGAAAGAATAAAATACTTGCAGATGATTTTTAAAATGAAGACAATTTAATTAATTATTACTTTTATTACTCATTTGACAATAATAAAACAACGAACGCACCTACCTATATATATATGTACTTTGTAGTTAGTAACTGAGATCTGTTTCTTTTAATCTTAATACAGTAAACAATACTTCATTTAACTACGAAGTTATTAATAATTTGAAAAATAGTACGTAATCACAGCCAGTAGCAAACTTATCAGCGTAATAAATTGTATTGTCTACATTTAAAAAAATCAGAATGGAACGCATCGATTGCATACTAATCACTTAATCGCTCAAAACGCACGAAACAACACAAATTAGACATTACTCACATATAGAGCTAAATTCGTAGCCACAATTTGTCGTAGCAATAGTAATCCTTCTACGGGCTAATATTTGGCGTACTACGCAGTATGTAGATATGCTACAGAACAAGTATGTAGTTGCAGTGGCTAATTTTTCTGTAGGCACTTTTATGTTTAACACTGGTATCTAAGTACATACGAAATAAAAAAGCTTCAGCCGACCTTTACATCGAATATGCTGTAAAATGTATAGGCAAAAAATTGAAAAAAATCATCAATTTTAATACTTAATTTATTTATGATATACATAGATAACATGAATAAGTAATTACAATTATTTACATTTAACGTTTTAGATATAACAGAGTAGGTACTTATATTAGACATTAATTTTTTTATTTAGATTTAGTTTCTTTTTTCTTATTCAAATTTGTTATATATGTTAATTTTAACTAATTAACATTATAAATATTTATAATCTTAACAACGAACAATATTCTTATTAACCAAGATATCAAACTGTATGTAACATTATCCACACAATTAAAAAGTCCAATGATATTAAATATCTATGTTATTAATTTTCTTTAATCCTTATACTCACTTGAGTTATTAATTATTACAAATTGGGTAACTTACATTTAACGTTCTCTTCGTGACTCATTTGAAGACATTTATACTATCTATCGTTGTAATATTGTGTTTATCATTATCGCGGTTCCAATGACGGATGAAAGTAAAGATTGTGTAAGTTGGCGTTAAATGACATGGATTGAAAAGGTGCATACACGGGAGCTTGGAAACACATAGGCGCCGGCCACATCGCGGCCGCCATCGCCAGCAGGCCCGGCCGGTACGGGGCTGCTGGATCACAGACTGCACTGACACTCACCGCGCTATCGTCACTGGCTCGATTCACTTCACTGTTATTGCTTAGTAAACTTTCAATGGTAAATGATTTCTTAGACTTTTTCACGTTAAAGGTCGAAGGTGTCTCTAGAGCTGGATACACAGAGCCGGACGACTCGAACACCTGTAGAGGCGGCACGCGCACGCTCGTCTGGCTCGCCAGGAACAAGCGGTTGAAGTTAGCCAGCGCCGTCAGCTCCGCGTTTAAATTATCCTTGTCTCCCTTGTGCAGCTTGAATCGCTTTCTACGGCGAAGTAGAGAGCCATTTTCAAACATATCGAATGCTTGCGGATGCAGTGTCCAGTAGGCGCCTTTGCCGGGACGGTCCGGACGGCGCGGCACCTTCAC
>DWGJ01004347.1:0-11768 GCA_018246895.1 Aspitha aspitha aspitha | reverse complement strand
GAATTTTCTATTCCATGAACATCAAAACTTAAAAATTGATTTTATTATAAAAGAATACAAATCCAAACGAAAGAGTTCATATCAATGAGAACAATTTAAAACTATTTGACTTGGCTTTTTTCATAACAATCTGCAATTTTAATAACATTCACAGTTTATTTAAATAACATAACTGACCAAATATTGACTTAAGATTAAAACATAAATTTAGTAAGCTAACACATATATATCTAACTTGCTTTCAATTTCAATTAGTGTTGTTATTCTATTAAATACGTTATACTATCAACTTCTTAAACAAATGCCAACGAATCGTTTATTGTTGAGTATGTTTTGTATAAAGGATTTTTTCTGTTTCAAAATAAAATTGTAAGGCTATAATTAAGAGTAGAACATTAGATTTGTATGGTACTAATGGAGTAGCAAAAAAATTAAATCCGTTAATGTCGAGTTAAGGTACTATTCATTAATGGATGATATTATAAAATATATATAATTTCAATGAATAGCTTCATTAAAATATGACGACTGGTTATATACGTTAAAAGTTGCAGAGATCCATCATTTACATTCTTCTATACTAGTGGTACAGAAGTGTCAAAGCACTATTTGTACCATCTTGTATTAAATTTAAAATACATAGTTGCAATAGCAGTTGCTCTGAAACGCAATCTAAATTAAAGGAAACTGGTAGCCCTTTTTGCCCCTAATAACTTGTGGATACCCAGTATTTGCTACTATATTACAAAAAAAATCGTCAAGTTCAAAAGTTTTTGTGCGTTGTCGCACAAAGTGACGTTAGTGTTTGATTAAGTCGTCATACGAGTAGGCTGTACTAACTGATTGTCGCCCGACAAGGCAGGTGACAGCTTCAGACGCGGTATCAATGAGAAGTTCTTCCGCTTGTCAAATATGATTTGAGTTGAAGTAGCTGAACCAGTTAAGCAACATGAAATATGTTTTAATTGGCGTTCTTGTCGAAGCTTGCAAAAAATTGTGATTGTAATTTTTTTTATTTGTTGTTGTTTAGTAAATAGAGCTGCAAAACTTTTTAACTGTAATTTCTGATGATTTAACTAATTGTTAGCGTGACAGTTAAATTACGATCAGGCGCTAAGTCCATCGAGAGACTAACATTTAATTTTATCGTCTGTCCGTTACGGTTATATCACTGTGGATAGCAGGTTTTCCTTTTAAAGTTATAGCACAACTCAGTCATTGCTTACATTTACCCTAACTGTATAACAATAGAGTACAATATTGTTTAGATTTTCACGAACTCCAACAGTACGTGATGTAGCTGCTGGGACCTTAGGTTTATTTAACTAAGTCTTACATTTAAACAGACCAAAAGTACCTTTAGAAGCATATTGGATTTGTAAAGATATACAAATTTTGTGAGGATCCATGTAAGCATAAATTGTAACATGTGTCACGATTTCCAGTTAAGTTTACTGAGAGTTTGTCAACAGGTTTCGCTACGACGCGCAACGCTGGAGTAAATCTGGATCTGACTCGTAATTTACGCTACTTCTCGGCAGTCGCATAAGACAACTGTTGAAAAACTTCTTAACCTTACATACAACATAGTTCTGAACCATGTTCGTAATACCTGTCATATCCACTGATATGACAGGTATTACTGTTAGGTAAATTTCAACTTCAGTCAGTTGATGTAACTGTTCCAGACTTATTGCACCCAGACTTAATGTTTTTATTGTCCTATTTATATTAGAGATGAGGCATGGATTGAAAAACATTAATGAAGATGACACGGTATAATGCATTTTAAATTTCATAACAAAGGTTGAATGACCTCATTATATTATTTAGCACGAATCCTGAATTTATTACACATAGATACTTTATATTCATACTACACAGTTTGTTACTTTAATTAGAGCGTTTTAAGCGCGTTGTATGTTATTTTGTGCGCCTATTATGGCCATATTCTTTATACACAAGTACAATACAGTGAGGTGTGAACCAATTAGATATGCACTTTGAGGATCCAATTAATTCCTATTTCCATTTACATCTATGGTATTTTCCTTAAGAATGCACAAGAATAACATTAAGAATGTGTATTAGAAAATTTTATTAAAATTAGCCTTTTACGAGTATGCTTACCAAAAAAATTGTATCCTCCAAACAATTCGAAGAACCACCAACTGTTAACTATCAATTGACTATTAGGGAAGAAGAATAGTTATTTTTTTGGATTGTTTTAGTAAAATTGCGCTTCTTTTGGAAGTGATTCTACATCGAGTATTAAATATATTCTAGAGCGTGCGTCCTATTTGACTTTGCATATAGAAAATTGTTCAGGTACGGCATACAATTAGCCCATTGAATTTGGAGCATACTTATGTATAGGAGCGGTGTACAATAGTAAATAGTTGAGTGTCAGAGTCGGGTTCACTGTTCAGTGGTACAGTGGTATAGTCAACTTGAGGGCGCGTGTGAGCACAGACGTGCTACTCGTCGGAACGACGCGAGTTCCACGCGGTACTCCGTGTTACAAGACGATAGCATAAACTTTTTACACACAAATATATAAGTTCAATAGACCGTAGTAGTCCAAAGTCCACAGCTCTTACAGTTATTACAAGAGATAATTTTACAACAAGCTAAGTGTGAATGATTTCTTTCTGTCGATGATTTTCCAGTGATCCGTGAATAAAGGTCAGTACTTATTACTCAGAAAATATACAAGGTGAAATAAGGCAATAATAGAATATTATTATTTGTTTGTGTATATGTAATCCTGTTCATAACCGGATACTTACGAGTTCAATGAATTAACCTTAACCCTTCTTACACAACATAATTTGAATGAACCGGCGCGCGCGCAGCTTATGCTGTCTAAGTGCTTACGTATTTTACAAACGAATAACGTGTCATTTGATAAATAATTATGAAATCGATTTTTTAAGACATTTGCGTAATATTAAAAATTGTACTTTATTCACTAATTTAGTAGATATTTAAAGTGTATTAAATATAAATAGCTAAGATACCTATTAGTGACAATATATGTATATGTGTTTGTTACACGCAATCTTATGAAAACAAAAAATTTTGAAAGCAAATTAAGTATTTGAATGTAATCAATTGCACGTCAACATTCAATTTTATTACAATTATTTATAAGAAGAAATCAATATTAACAAAACGTGTTATTTCCATTACAACATTTTAACCTGTATTTACAAACCCGGTACGTACGTGTTTTTACATAGAGCTTTGCAAGTTTTTGTCAAATAAGTTTTTGTGCGGCGTAATGATTGATAATTGTTCGAATTTTTGTACGTCAATCTTGTTATCGCTTATCTTTAGCGGCATAACATGAGAGGCTGAAGATATATACGCTTGGAAGAGCAAAACTTTTGGTATCGACAGTACCTGTATATTCACTGTATATTTTTTTAACACGTAAATCAAATGATGGCCTGCAAGTTTTTGATGTCTTCAATTTCATATTTTCTGCAGAAAAAAACGTTCTGTTCTAAATTCGCGTAACTCGATTCATTCCACCAGTTGCGTCAATCAATTGGGTTCAATTTGACCGACGTGTCAGTGTAGTTGTTATTGATGTTGGCTGCTGAATTGTAGACTGTGCATTCGATTCCCATATCTCTACCTCTATGTTTACCTCGCAATTACGATCACGAAGATAATCCGTTAAACAGGCCTACCTATGTAGATGCGGTTTTATAACAAAAAAAAATATAGAATTAAAAAGATTTTTTTTTGATACGAGATTAATCACGATTAAATTTAATGATCATTTAAATTTACATACACAATTATTCATTAATAAAATATCAATAATGATGAAAAAACAAATAATGCGAAGAATATATCGCTGCTTTTCATGAATACAACTCAAAATTTTGAAAATACCAGTTTATAACACAAATAAATCTAAAACATTCCTTATATCATACTCAGTAAGACTCACATTCATAACGACAAAACCGGCATAATGGCTCGCAAAAATGTCGTTTTGTAATTGGTTATATTCTACTGTATTGATTTATTGTTTAATTTTCAAATAGCTACCCTGTAAAAATGTGGATTTTGGATTGTGCGAGTGTTCATAAAAAGCAGCGATATGTATTTTAAATTACTAGAGTGAAAAAAATCGCAGAGAATATGAAATGATACATACATACATACATACATATAGGTACATAACTTTGTACAACTTTTAAATATTTTATGTACTTTCAGGGTTCGTTTATTGAGATAATAATAAGGAGGCATAATAAATTCTTGTTAGTTTAGTTATTGAAAAGACTAGAAGTTTTAAAATTAAGAATCTCCGTCATACATAAGCATTTAAGCACATTTCCACACGTAATATATTTATGGTTTGTTACTATAAGAAATCAAAGAATAAATGATAATAATTTTTAATACAGTAACGTGATTAATTACCGTATGGTGACAAATTACGAAGAATGTGGTTTCCTTATAAAAAGAGTAATTAAATTTCAACAGAAAATTTCTTAGCAAAAGACATGTCTCCGTTCTAGTTCCATACCATTTGGATATATTATGTAATATGGGAAGAGTACCCTACTTATAGGTGGTAACAAGAATTTATCGAATTAGAAACATTTATTTCCGGAAAAAGTTTCTGTTCACTTAAATCGCGCAAACGGCACACAGGTCTACAATGACGTCATTGCTTATCTCTATGAGTCATAATTGTAACACTTTTGAGTCAATTAGCGTATCACGATAAAAATGCAACGCGTCTGTTTGTGCTAAGATCAAAGAGCTGTAGCTTTTTTAGATCTAATCCAACAAAATCAAACAATGATTATTAGTTAGTAGGTCTTTGATTTCTGCAACAGATTTTTCGCATTGCCAGCGAATGGACTTAAAAAGTTAGATTAAACAAACATATATTACCTACATATTAACTTTTACGTGAATTGAAACAATCAATTTTACAAACAACAAACAAAAAAAATTGTGTAAACATTTCAGTATTTAAATTTTTAGTTAATCTGATGTTTAGACTAAGGATATTATTTAGATTATGCGAAAAATTAAGTTATCTGTTATATTTTATACTTACTCGTCTAATAATATTGACACTATTATGAGTTACATGGTATTGCAATACATAAATAATAAACCGTATGAATGTCGGTATGTCGACGTATAAAATTGTTTAAAAATTAATACAGTATGTATAAATAGAACATAGCAGCCGGTCATTCCCACCAGCAGTAAAAGTATCCTGCGTGACACGATTTAGGGTCGCACGATAACACTATCGGCGGATGGTTTAACGGGTTCGATGTGTGATTTTTCTATTGGACTCGCGATGTGGGTCATAGTACTCGTAGTTGCGATGCGAATGATAAATTAATTTCGTTTTGTAAATACGGCTGCAATGCATATTTCACATACGCACCAGTCATATTCAATTTCAAAGGGTGCTGATAGAACGGAACACTGACCTTATTCCCATAAAGGATATTGAAATTGGAAGCGCTCGAAAGGACCTGAGTTTTGTTCAATCTGTCATATTATCATTTTATCCGGAATTTAAGATACGTGAATTCTGAAAAACAAATCGGTGCGTCTTGGTGTACGTTTTTTGAAGATTTACCACATCGAGGATTTCCATATTGGAAAACTACGCATTAACTTTTTTATAGGTTGGTAGCTGAACCGTGTTCCATAATAAAACATAATTATACAAAAAAAATGTTTCAAAGTTCCACTCAATTTTCATAATTCATATTCAGTAAGCGTATGTACACACAATTTCTTGTACTTATTTGTTCTCGAGATAGGAGAAATGTAAAACAACTGTTGGAATATACAGAGAGTCCCTCACCTTGTTTGGCTATAATATTGTACTAGACGTAGGAGATATTCATATTCATGAAGGCTGACTCCATAAGTCTATCTAACTGTTTCGAGTGCGGCGTAGAAACCCGAGTGTTATGGTGCAGTCACGCTAAGATGCTTTAAGGATAAAAGGCTTAACATTTGTAGTCTCAATACTTGAAGGTAACCTAATTTTATTGAATATGTTCGTAAATCTACATGCATAATTACGTATTTAAAGTTTTCATAACGAATCCAAAATCATTATGATAGTTATGTATATTTCAGTAGTGTGTTGTTGTTCTACCCTTTTTATTGCTCCATTGCTGGACCGGGTCTCCTCTCATATTGAGAGAGATTTAGGTCACAGTCTACCACGCTGGCCAATTGCGGGTTGGTAGACTTCACACACCTCAGAAAATATTATGTACTTTATAACATCTCTAAGGCGTGCAGGTTTCCACACGATGTTTTCCTTCACCGTTATAGCAAGTGATATTTAAATTTTAGTTATAAAACGCACGTAACAAATCAGAGGTTCGAACCTAGTGGGAGGCCAGGATCGAACCTAAACCTCCCGAGTGGGAGGCTGAATTTCAAACCACTAGACTATCACTGCTTAGTATTGCGAGTAGTTTTTACTGATTTTTAATATTAAACGCTTTTACCGTCATTTATATTAATTATAATTGTTTATTTCGTAATTATATTATTTAAATTTATAATGCAGACACTAGGTAAAACAATATATAACGCTGAATCAACAACATGTCTATCCATTAGGAAGTTAAAACCTAAATCTACAGTATTTTTAAACTCGGAAGCGGAGCTAGGAGTGATGATAACCTTATCAAGGTTCAGTTACGAAGCGTTTTGCACAATCCTCTACAGAGCGTATATTTTGATGCGATCCAAATACGACTCACAGCAATTAATGGGTATTTCAAGGTGACGACGAAACAACATACTAATGTTCGAAATAATATATATTACAAAAGATAATCCAGAACTATATTTCCTGACAAATCTCATTAACTGATCTTAATAAAAAAACTGTAATAGACACAATGTAATTTATTAACACTGCCTTTACCTTTCTATCGTTTTGTTTCACAAAAGCTCTGGTTATTAATTACTTAGTAAATCATTATGTTCATTAATAAATTATTACGCATTAGCAATTCCCATTTTAATTATAAAAAACACTCTATATAAGGAATACACTCATATCAATCTTTGTAGTTCAACTGGTGTGAACACGGCTTAGTTTTATTGCGATTGATCTATTTGTGTGAGAATTTATTTATAGGTCAGCATTAATCTGAAATGCGGATAGCATCGCAGTGGTCCAATTGACCGCACGCTTACGTAACCAGACCGGATTTGATATCCTATGTGTTTACTTGGATCATTTTAATCGCCATCTTTAAAGCGACAGCGGGAACTGCCTAAATGTATACGAATTTCAATATATTCCCAGTGCATACTGTTAAGGAATGGAACAGTCTACCTGCGTCGGTGTTTCCCGAGAAGTACAACCTGGCTCTTTTCAAAGAAAGAGTGAATAATCTTCTTTTAGGCAAGCGTGCTTCACCGTAGGCTGCATCTTCGCTTACCATCCATCAGGCGAGATAGGCTGCAGCAGCCAAACGCTTGGCTATAGTATTAAAAATAGTATATATGATGACCAATGAATGCAAAAGAAGTACGTTAGATTGTCCGTCAGTCCTCTTACCGGGTAGGCAGAGAGTACCGAGTGCCAAATATCTCTATCCTTACACATCTGACGTGCTTCCTCCAAATTAATCACTCTCTTCACGCATATACACCTGCTTCGGAGACTTCTCACAAAATAATATTTAAATGTTTACTAGATAATTAAACTATGTAATTGTTCATATTGTCTATCATTTCCGTACTGGAATACGCATAGCGCGCTCGATAACCCAATTATGCGCGCTTATCGTATTGGTATGTTAAAAAATTAATGTTTTCTTCGAAACTGTAGATCTTACGACATAATCGTATGGAGACGGGGATGTTTATCAGTAACATAATTTTGTGTGTGACATATGAATATACGTTATAGCGCCCATTCTCCATAGGTGTAGGCAGACACTTTCTTCGTTCTCTTATTTATTTCTTTACTATTTCTTGTTATATATACATATTACCATTGGCCAATTTTATGCCTATTGGTATTGCTTGCCTACTAATCCCGATTTAGTACTAAATCATTTTTTGTATTGTTGTCTATTTTTAAATAATCTCCAGCGGGCCTTCCGTTACACATAGGTATGTACTAGTGCAAAATTTGGTTCCGGTGTAACTCATGATGTAGGCAGATCTATACGGATGCCTTGCTCGGTCATACTTAGTTCTTATTTATTTATTTATTTAGTTATTGGCGGCAATGCATCAAAGCCTAACAGCTGTTGCCATTTTATTTCTATTTACGAGTGAAAATAATGTCTAGGTTCGCCAGAGACCATTTACTATCAACTGTGGTTTGGCTGCTTGCAATCATAATGACAGATCATTTACAACTGTTTTAATATAACATAATCTATTTATCTGAGAAAATAATAATATAGGGTGTCATGACATTTTCCAATAATAAGAAGTCATTGCTAGTAAATTTTAGTCTTGTTTAAAAATCATGTGTAACATAGTTTGGGTCACATTGGTAAACTAGCGAACTTTTTTTTATTTTTTATACACACAGTATTTGATTTTTTAAGTAGGTATACAAAGCGTATATTACATTTGACAAAAAAAATGACATACAAAATTTGAAGTTCATTTCAATCAGCGTGTCATTTTACCAAGTCCAATACGAAATCGAATTCTACGCGGACAGAACGCACAATGTAATCAAATCTTTGACAACGGTGTCTGGTATCGTAACTGATTCATAACTTAGAAACTTCTAATTTGACAAGTGCTCTATTTATAGCAACACTTGGACGAATTCGTAACATCACCAGCGAATAAAATTACGTGCATTTTATTGACGCCTCATAAACTAGCCGTGCATTGGGTTTCCTTATATCTTTGGTCGTTAAAATATTTGAAACATAATTTGTTCGGTATCTACGGATCATTGGTTTTCGACTATTCTGCAATGTCCTTTTTTTAATAGTTCGTTTCTTTCATCGTAGCTTGTCTTTAGTAAGACAAGTACCTACTTAAATAGATCCCCAAAAATATGCCATCAATTTTCATTGTTCATAAAATTCTTTAGCAAGAATAGTCTCTGTAATATCTTTTAAATAGTCATATGTTTGACATGTAAATTGGTTCATGGCAACTGGTTATTTGCGCAGTTGGTTCTAAGTAAACTATTAGGCTGCTTGGACAATTGTTGTAACAACAATTTGACACCATTTAATTTCCCATATTTCGGTCATGGTGAGGTAAAAAGTTTATTTAAACCTAACGAACATAAGTACAACTTACTTAATGTTAGTTTCCAAGAAAAGGATCCCTTTCCCATGAAAGAGCTTTCCATTGGGATAAAGGAAGTCGTTAAACATTCAACTTTAAGAAGCATAAAAAAATTCACGGTCACAGTATACATATATGTATAAGTGACTATATATATACTATATGTCCGCAGCTTCGCCCGCGTGGAAATCAATGTTTTTCCGTTTTTGCAACATTTGTCATTGCTGCTCCACTCCTATTAGATAAAGTGTGATGTTACATAACATAATTTTTAAATTCGAACCAGTAGTTCCTGAGATTAGCGCGTTCAACCGAACAAACTCTTCAGCTTTAAAATATTGGTATAGATACTTACAAATTTCCTATTAAGTATATTTATGATGTATGTATGTACATTATTAAATGTTACACGTTATGAAAGTATAATAATAACAGAATGTAATTTTTCTCTGAAGATACACTTAAGGTTTACGAGAGGATTAACAGTCATAAGGGAAGCTTCGATAACGTATCTAAAACATTGAAATTTTTGTATCATAGATATATATATTTTTTAATTGTAGCCTATGTTCATCTTCTACGCTTCAAACTATCGGCCAAGGGGTTCGAGACGGCTTTTCTTCTCGTTTGATCTTAAATTTTTGTAGTCTGAAAAATTTCCACCCCGTCAACAAAAAGTTTCACTTTAAAAGTTCAAGTTCATCGATGTTATTTCTGTTATTTTTTAATATAAATCGTAGATGCATGTACAAGTGACAGATGTGCTTAAACAAATGTGTAGGTATGTAAACACTTCTGGGCAACAAGAATTCCTAATCCACTGGCGTCCATACACGGGTCGTGCAGATTTAATGATACGCTGGTGGCATTTTATCTTAATTGTTGAGTGGTTTGCGTCACAGTTTCATGGAGCCAGAGAAACGTGTCAGGAATAATGTCACAAAACTATGTGGCCTGGTATTTGATAGCGTATTATAGTACTCGTATAAGTTAATTTGTTGCACTTTTTATGATTTAGTGAGGGATGTTTTTAAATTGGGAATATAATTACATTAAGAATTTTTTATTACTTATACATTTTTATATGGAATTTATTAGATTAGTAAATCATTTGCACTAACTTTACGAAAGGTAAAGTAATTGTAAAATCCTAGATCATTGCTTAAATATAAGGTACCTATTAGATATATTCTATAATATTATTAGGTTCGATAAAAAAATTGTAGTCAAACACTAAACCAAAAAAACCAATAATGAAAATAATTTCAAGTAAAAAAAAAATTAAACCTTGTAATAAAAGAAAAAATACAATCAGTTAATATCGTTTTCAACATTACTACACCTTTCGGCAGGTTCTTGTCATTAGTCGGCGGTGTGATTAATATCTGTAATTCGATGGCGTGTTGATATACATGTCAGTTGCAACAAAAAGAGAAACAGTATGAGACAGGTAGAGATTTATCGTTATTACACGTTGACGTGCGTTCCTGTATTACCGGATAGCTTGACCGATAGTTGGCTGGCGATACGCGATCTTCGATAATATGGTTTCGATATCTGTCGTGACCTGTTTATTTTCTCTTCTTTAATCCATGCGGTGACTGCAGCTTTTTGGTCGTATGCACTTGCCATTATTTTAATATACTTTCATTGGGTTTGCATCCAATTTTCTCAGCGATTCGTTTCACAATACCTTTTTTTCATACGACCTACAATTTAGTTCACTTTGTTCTTGTATGGAAAATTGTGAACATTTTATTATAATTACACGAAATTAATATACAAAAAAATACAAAAAATTTGTACTGTGGCTGTTTTATGCTGTTAAATTTAATTTTAATAATAAACTTTAGTTCACTTATAGTCCAATATTATTGCTCGTTACTCGACTGCCGTTAAACATACGTCTTAAATGCAGATCGAAACAATGCGAGATATTTATTAAGACAAACTTCCACAGCTTCCGAACTCATAAACAACGTGAGAAGATTAAAAACGTGTCAATATACAAATTGAAACGTCAGTTATATTGATTTGTTACAGCCTTAGGATTTGAGGTCAGGGTATGCGTTGGAACCTATCTTGTTAATAACTTAGATAAATTGACTAACGTTTACAACGTGGTTAACGTTCCTTAAAATCTTATAAATCATTTCGAATGAGTTTCAACTGAAGATTATCGTGAGATTAGACTGATTTAAAATGTAAATAATTGGTTGTAAATATTTAAAATATAATCAAAGATTTTTATAGATGTGATATAAGCTGATGAAGAAATATTATTATGTGATTATTATAGCAACACATTGCTTTTTCTAAAGTTATAATAGAAAGTACGGTTACGAAAATGCAGTTTATCATACACACACACGTAGATATATATATATCATCGTCACGCCAGGTCCCTTGCGGGGTAGGCAGAAAGCAGCGAGTGCCAAATATCCCTGTCCTTACAAACCTGCCGT
>DWGJ01004346.1:0-11771 GCA_018246895.1 Aspitha aspitha aspitha | reverse complement strand
AGTCATAGCGGATGATACATAGCCTATAGCCTTCCTCAATAAATGGACTGTTCAACACAAAAATAATTTTTCAATTGGAACCAGTAATTCCTGAGATTAGTGGGTTCAACCAAACAAACTCTTCAGCTTTATAATATTAGTATAGATAATAGACATGTTTTATTTTAGCCTAATTAGATTTGTAACTAATGTTTTGTTGATTCAGGTGTTAATATGAAGTAATTACACCCGATACATAAAGTAGCCTCATTAAAATATAGAATGCAATTTAATGTCATAACAACCTGTTTATAATAAAGTTAAAGAATTTGCTAATCTGCAGACGTCACAATATTAAAAATTAAGGTGTACTATAAATTTCCCATATGTTTGTATAAAATATTTCTGACTGCATATACATATATACACTTTTATTTAAATTTATTTATTAAATACATTTTTCAATGACGACCTTTATTTGCAGTGCTTAATGAGGGATTCAATTAAATATTACATAATATTTATACTTACAGGCGTTTCTTCAGGCATTCCTTTTTTAATCTCGGTTTAAATAAAAATAAACTGGTGAAAACCTAATCACCTGTAACAGTGATAAGATAAAAATTAATAACCATGTAAGAACTATGTAAGCATATATACAGTTTTTACGTTGCATAAATTGTGGCATAAAATTGGCGTAAATACACAGTGGTTATTAAATTTGAGTAATTTTTTTACAAAATATACCTAGTAGGAAATTAAATTCGTTATCAATACATTTCAGGTTGATTTCACTTTAAAATTCGTTGGATATTATCTACATAATGTATATTGAGTAACGCATTTAAAATTTAACAATTTTTGTGACGAAGTTCAAAATAACGCTATGCAGATTATTAACAATTCTCATTATTTAGAAAAAGGAACTAAAATATTACAAATACAAAATCTGTCTGTAATGATTGTATAATACAATAATAATATATTATTACACTTACATTAAATTTAAAAGTATCACAATTTATTTATGATCACGAGACGAGTTACAGACCGACGGACAATCATTCATTAGTTCGGTACTATACCGCTACGGCTATCCTTTTTGTGACAATGACAATATATTACTGTTGCCTGATATGACATGCCATGACATTTTACTTTACAAAGAATCGCTGTGGTGGTGGGTAACAGAATCCAAAAAGGAAACAAATTCAAACTACATTTAAATGTAAGGTTATAAATTGTTGTTGAATTGGGCGTATAACTTAAATACGCTTCTTAATTTTACTTCACTTATTACAAAAAATGCGACAAGACTATGTAGCATAGCTAAGTTACTGTACTGTTAATTACAATTAATTAGTCGAGAACTAAATTTTAGAAAATTATATAGTCTAAAATGTTACTTGGTTCGTAGTTAAAAACAGAATATTAGTTTATACTTCTTTGTTGTATTACAATTAAAATGGTTAGAATATTGCTGTCAGTCTAAAATAATAGCTGAGTCGTAATTTTAAAAAAGGTTATTATACTCAAAAACTCTCATGTGTCAATTCAATTGTCAAAGTTGCAAGTGAAGTGAGTGAAGGTCATATAAAGCGTAAATAAAAGCGCAATTCGCGCAGTGTATAAATAATATGTAATCTAATAAGTTTCTTTGTTTTATTTTGATTATTTTTAAGTTCTCAAAGTTTAGTGGGCAATGTCGTTAGTTTTATGGAGAACATACACGAAATCTAAGAATAATAAAATGTTATGTCGAAACACTAACAAGTGGTTCCCTTGCTCATTGTATACCTTTCTGGCGAGAAGATATAGCAATGATCAGTTTGGAAATAATGCTGATTATACCAGCAGTACTATACTTGTAGAAAATGGATATAATGTTCAAGAACTTCCTGTGATTGTTAGAAAATTGAAGGATGTGACCAATATTAAAAATGTGAATGCAGAAGCTTCTCCGAAAAGCTCATACGACTCTCTTAGTTATCAGTTAATACAGGCAGAGTTTAAACAATGTATGGACTTGCGTGATGTATTTACTCTTATAACAAAATGTACCAAAATAACTCCAAACATTGCTTTGGGAGCCATAGAACGTATCTATGATCTAGAAAAGAATCCTAGTTCCTTACTAGTAGACCCTAGCAGTATCCATATAAACTTCGCCAAGGGTGCCATTCTAGATAAATTATTAAAAGTAGTTGTAAAGACTGAAGACACACAAACCATATTGAATGTGCTGAAAACTGAATCAACGGTTATGGAGCCTTACAAACATAGATTTTGTGATGAACTGTTGATAAGAGTAACAGATAACAAGCTTTCTATTGACCAAATATGTGAATTTGCACTATTCTTGATAAAGAACAATATTGACACAAAATATTGCCAAACAATTGATAAGTTATGGGTAGGGTTTGTGGAGGGAGAGGAAAATATAAATGAAAGAAATATTGTTCATGTATTTACAGTTCTACCAGGGCTAAAGGCTAGCAAGAGAATGATACTTGCGTTATTGGAACAAAAGCTATCAGAATTATGGTACAAAATTGATGCAACCGCTATGCAAGATATACTCGCTGTTTTTATTCATGAGAAATATTTTTCTCTTCAATCATTTGCAGTTCTCGGCAGGTGGCTAAACACAAACATACATGCCTTAGATGAAGATTCACTCCTGGACATCATCAGCAAATTAACAAGAATGCAGTACTCTGATGGCCAAGTTGAGAGAGCTGTCGAGAAGTATATGAAACTAAAAGGACTGAGAGTGGAGTCACATGTTTTGATTGTAGGTATTCTAAACTACTGCATGCATTTCCAAATTCGAAATGAACAAATTTTAGAGATGTGTTCCAAATATTTCATAATAAATGGAATAAATATACCTCATAGTTTTTTGAAATCTTTTGTATATCCAATAGGCTTTTTAGACTTTAGTCCAACCAATGGTGCTCATTTTTGGAAGCAAGTGGAAGATGTAGTTCTTGACAAATTTGATAAAACGACTGCTAATGACCTCTGCTCCATAATTCTGTCATTTCTATATAAAAACCAATATCCATTGAATTTAATTTATAGAGTATACACAGCTGAATATCTATCTAAAATCTCTGATAGTACAGTGCTAAAGAAACTTCATTTAATCGATACATCAATGACATTGGAATGCCCACATTATGCTGGACCGTTGCTACCCAAAGATCAGTGCTACAAACCAATAAAGCAGGATAATAGAATTAAAAATATTGTAGATAAAATTCGGAGTACCTTTATAGCTATTGCTGGTAGTGAGGATAAGTTATCTATGGGTATACTTATACCTCACTATTGTGCAGATGAGACCTATCTAATAGATGTACTTCTGCATCCAGCTGGTGTTGTCAGCAAAACAAACAATTGGATGTCACAATCTGTCCGTAATGAGACTGTCGCCATTTTGGTACACCTGCCTGACCATTACTGTTCCAATTCCGATAGGCTTATTGGCCCACAAGTGATGAAAAAAAGACAATTGAACATCTTGGGTATGAAGGTTGTAAGCCTTAAGTATTCAATGCTTAGTCAATTTTACACATCACACAATAATGATGAGTTGAAAAAGTATATTGAAGAACAAATTGCAGATGTTGATGGACACTGAATCTGATAATGCAAAGTGATATTTATTAGTAATGTTTAATTGTATATTAATGAAAATTATGACCTAACTTTATTGTGGTTTTATGAATATGTTCATTTCCAGCAAAGCCTGAAAATTGATCGTCACTATGGAATCCAAAGAATATCACAAATTGTAAAAAATAGGTATAATAATAAATTACTTAGTCTCATTAACTTCCAATGTTTCTTTACTATAACAAGACAATTGCAATTGATAAGTAATTGAGTATTGATTTTACCAGCTTTATGTCCAAGTTAAGGTTTATGGAATAATAATGTTTGAGTTTAAACTCATGTGTGTGTAAACAAAATTAATAGGTAATAGTCATGTGTATGATTGAGTAGAATTTTAATTAGTATCACACATATAAGCAAATTGTGATATAGACATGCAATATTAACGTTCATACTATTGAAACATTTTATTATTCTTTGTATTCCAATTAAGATATATGTAAAATAATATATAAAGCAATAAACAACGTATTTTATATTTGTATGTATATCTATAAATAAATACTATTCTTATCATGTGCGTTTTCATTGTACATATTAATAAACAATAAACTTTTCTCGTAGTTAGATTCAGCTAAAATTCTTATTCAGTTTAGCTGAAACCTTGGCATCGTATGAGACAATTCATACATTGCGCCTCATACGTTACGTAGTTTACGCGCGCCACATGATTTAACTGACTTAAAATGTTTTAACATAATTTAATCAGCGTATCCAGTGGCAATAAGGCGATTTTCACAAATAATTATCGACCGAAAATAATTTCCTTAGCATTAAGCAATAATTGACTTAGAACAGGGTTTCGTTTTTCTACGAGCTAAACTGACGTAACGTATAGCTTACGAAGCAATATATTGGCTTAGAAAGTTCCTGTTCACTCGTCGTTAAGTAAATTACGTTGTAGACTCGTTTTGGGGAAAGCAGACAGACACCTGCAGCAAATTTAACATACTCCGGTAAATTTCAATGAAGTAACAATTACGGCAATTTTTGATAATAGGCTATTAAATAATCATGACGAACTAATGGTGAGACACTAATCATTTCTTTTTGGCCCTTCAAGGCCGAATGATATTTTATTTTGGTATATAATTCTATTTGTTAAACCGTTAACCGTTTATATTTTAATTTTGTAAGTACGTTTATATTTTAACTTTGTAAAGTACCGTTTATATTTTAATTGAACTATTAATGTTAAAATTGCGTTACGAAACCGTTTTGAGCAGTATTAACCAAACTTTCACGGGCGTAAATATGTTGATGTTTTTAACCCAATAATGTTATTACGCCAGTGTACTCGTCCAGTGTGCTGTTTTAGAAAATGTTACAAGTAATAGTTACCTATTTTAAAAATATCTTACAAATCAACAACCGTTCGTGCCAGAGGTATATTATGGACAGGGACAGGGTCAGAAATAAAACGTAACATTTACTGTTATATCATTAATTTATTTCATTTTACTCGTAACATCTTTTCCTTAAAATTACTCACGGGCTAATTCACTAGACTTTTATTATTTGAATAATTTCTTAAACAGCTTTTACAATTTGAAAATATTTGTTGCTATTTGCCACTCATTTAAGTTACTTTGTTAATGAGTGTGAACTGATCGTTCATTGTCACTTCTTTGCTTTTGCTTAGAAAGTTTTATTATGACTACGTATTTTTAGTTTTGAATTCGGCCTACGTCAAGCGCATTGTCCACGATAACTGCATTGTTACTCTTACATAAACATTGTCGCGAAGAACCCTCACTCGATAGGTACAAAAAATGGTACATTGTAATCGACAATATCGTGGCTAATCGGTTTTTGAGGTCGTAATTTGTTAATTATTGAATTATCATGTTTATAAGCTGAAGGTAAGAGAGTGAAGGCGACAATTCAAAATTCTATGAGTACCCACTAATATAAGACAGCCTCGTATCGATAATTTATTAAGAAAGTTACATTATTATGAGCCGAAACATGATACTGATCGGATACAAAATCTTGTTGTCTCGTCAGATGAATAGGGTAGGTATACTATAATTTAATTAATTAAATGGTGCATTCTACATATCAGCGAAATCACAGATATTAATATGGCTTTATGAATATTTCGGCGTTGCATTCTTTGACAATTCATAACCAGAAAAGATTGCACTATAATTTAATAGCCAAATCGTGTATCACAGCAACTCTAGCCTGAATATCAAATTGTTAAGAAATTGTTAACGCTGGCTCACAGCCTAAAATCTAAAATAGATAATATTACTCCAATAAAGTACTTCACACTCGATAGAGTCAAGTAGGTACAATACATAGATATAAGTATTTACGTCTCAAGACTTTCAAGTAAGGCTAATGTATCATTGAAATAACGAACACGATTTTTATACTATCGATTTCAAGTAGGATTACTATGTGCACTTTTATGAATTACTTAAGTAGAAAATTTGTGAAATTACTACCACACAATGACATATTGTATTTTCTGCAATGAAAAAAATTGCTGAGCTGTAGGTACCTATTTTCTGGACAGAATTTCTTATATCTTGTCATCATAGTTTGTTAATTTAATCACGAAAATTTCTTATAAAATGTCGGGACGATTTAATGAATATTTGGCACATTTCAGCAATCGAGACCTCACTATGCTCATTTAATAACTTATTTTCATCAAAATAATTACTAGGTAACAACTTATTCTGTACGTTAGGTATTTACTTTAAAACTAGATATCTGGAATGGATAGCGGATTTGTGGGTAGGTACCAACTTTGATAAACTATTTTGATTTTTGTATAATAAATTATATCTATTTATTAAATACAGGTAAGTATTTATAGCTGAATGAACTCCGCTCTAATGTTTACAATAATTCTTTATTTCGCACAAACAAGATGTTTATTTCGATTTGTAGGACGAACTAAATGTTTTTATTGATAAATAAATATTACATTAGAAACATAGCATAATGTACCCACTCAATAAATATGATGTAACAATATAGATACATATTATCTTCAACCATAAAATAAAAATTTTACCAAATACCTTGTACATATCCAACGGTACCTTCTAGAATATAACTGTTCATTTATATGAATTTATATTTCCTTTATGTTGAAATGAGGATATGTTTATACTATCTGTGTTTTTACCGTATTTTACATCACTAGGTGATAGGTACGTAAGATATCCACCAACTTAAAAATAAGTATGTATAGAAATAATTAATTCAATAATAATAATTAGTAATATAATTCAACTTTACTATTTATACTTAATTTAATTAAGTGAAATCTGTTAATATTACATTCTCGATCAATACCCTCTCATTATTTAAATCACACGAGTATCACACCTAAACAGCTCTACCGATGAAACTACGAAGAAATATTTTTAGTCACATTTTATTTAACTAATTTTTATAATATTTTATTCATTCCGTGAGTAGTTTAAGCGGAATTGTTTGAAGGAAATGTCTACGGTTAGGTTTTTCTTAAGAAAAGTATAAGGTACCTACATAAGGAGTGTTTTATTGCCACTTTAATTGTTACGTAGGTATATTTTAAAATTGTACATACATATTTGTTAGGTATGAGTATATGAAGTAGTAGGGATAAAATCGATTCGGTTCCATAAAATGTCTGATTGATTTAGTTTACATAACCAACCGACAATAATTTCTTCTAGAAGTGCTTTCCTACTGTCGCAGCTTGACAGCTCTAGTAGGCAAACAGGTCGCAATAAATTAGACAGTATTTATGACTTCTATTTATTATCTATGATTTCTAACTAGTAATTTTTTATGTGATATCATGCACTAGAATCTTAAAATTATTTTGTAATCTGATCTAATCGCCTAGAAATATGAAATTTTTGAATCACGAAATTTTAATAATTAGTACCTAATCGCTTACAGACTAGGATAGGTATTTTATAAATGATTTATTATTTGGCAGTCACCTAACTGCTCGCATTAGAGCGAGTGTTTAAAAATGGTGTCATGGAAAGTAAAATTGACAACTTATGGTAGGTATGTATGTACGTACCTTTAGGAACAAAAGACGTGGATAACTCTTTTATAATTCAACATTTGAATAGGTACTTTATTGTACTCATATAATTGATCAATATCGAGCACGCTAATATGTAATATTTTTAAAAATTATTTCAGTACTAATCACGTACTTGAAAACCCTACTAATAAGGTATTCCTTTGAACGTTATTATTAATACAGATTAAGTATTATTATTAGCCTTAATTACCGATCAAAAACGAATGTTACGTAAAATTTTCTCATTAGGCGCCCATGAGTTAATAAACTTTATGTCCAGGAAATTGAACAAAACTGTTTAAATTATCTTCCATCCAAAGTGATGTAGTGTGACACAGATAACTCAAACAATTCCTTCAATCATATTCCTTTATAGTATGTTATCGCAATTTCATTCCTAAATATAACATGACATTCAAAATACTGTAGAAGTACAGATGACAAAAATGTTATATAAATGATCACAGTAAGAAATCATCTAACTACGCGAATGTGCGCAATAAGTTTACAAGTTTAGACACTAACGGTATTCACTTAAGGGAATACTTACACATGTTAAACGCCATATTTTTATATCTTTCGTTTCAAACGTTTTTTATTGTAAGCTATAATATTTTTCAATTACCTATTCTAAATTTTCAGTTTTGAAAATAGAATGAATTACCTACATCCAAGTTTCCTCTTATCATAAAACCATGGTAAGGATCGTTTGTATTTTTTTGACTCCACATATGACATTTTTATCAATCTGAGAATGAAATGCAATCACAAGAATTTTGATTGTTGTCACTTATCGTAGATAATTTTTAACAAGTTTAGGACAAATCACATTTATGGTATCCCGGATATAGTGAATATAATAGACAATATATTCGTTTTCAGTCCCACGGTAAATTTTAAGTTGAGCAGATGTAAAATCTTAGAACGGAATATTTATTTACAAAATACATTTCATACAGATAAAATTTTTACGGTTTTGTATACGCTTATAAAGTGACTACGACTTTTTAAACCTTATAAAAAAAAGTCAAATGTCAATATAACAACCGTAAAATTAAAAGATATGGCGTTATCGGTAAGAAAAAGACTTAGCTAATCTATGAAATCTGTAACAAAACCAACTTAAAGCTAACAGAACTAAATTAAGGCTCATTGTTAGATTCATACATACATGCATAATATCCATACATATCTATACAACAATGAATAAATTCCAAAAATCATCACTCTAAAGATCAAATTTAACTAAATTTAAATCTAATCTAACATTTACAAGTCAAATAAATATGAATATAATTCCAATAATCGTAAGAAAATACATTTCGTAAACGAACTATAGAACGTAAATATCCGTCTCGGCAGTCTTTCGAGAGCAATTTGCGACGACGACTTTGCGGAACGATTAACGAGACACGAACGAGATCCGCTCGAGTGAACATTTAGAACAGAGCACTAATAGTTACAAGAGAATCACAAATACTTTTCATAAGGGTGCGTAGGGGCGCACTCGTTCGTAGTTCGACAGAGACGCTTCTAGTAAGATAAGTATTGCCATGTAGAGCGAGCGACGGTGAGGGCGCTCACGAGTAGATGGTGATGACCTCACGCCCGCCGCCGCGCACCATCAGCACCTTCTCCAGTCCCTCCGTCAGCACCTCTAGAAACTCCATATCTGGGAAGTTATCGTAGATTATTGTTAAGCATCATTCTAATACTCACATTAGCAGGTACGAGTTATCATGATGGTTGGCAAGTTCAGGGTGACACTCACATGGTCTGCGGGTGACGGGGGTGTAAAAATAGCGGAAGGTGACAAACAGCGTGCGGGTATAGGGCCAATCCAGCTAAGTCAGTGGTAGGGTGTTAGTTTCGGCGTTTGCGATACGCACACGTGTATATTCAACCTCTCTACAAAACATTTATCTGATAACAATTCATCAGTGCTACATAAAACAATGTCTGTACAGGTTTCAACCATTGTATTGATTCGTTAGTGATAAGTTTAGTAAGCAGTGATATAATAATAGCAGAAATATTTTCTGAGTTGTGTGAAGTCTACCAATTCGCACTTGGCCAGCGTGGTAGACTGTGGACTAAATCCCTCTCACTTTGAGAGGAGACCCGGTCCAGCAGTGGACCAATAAAAAGGGACGAACAACAAGTTTTAGTAAGTGAGCTAATAAACTTACAGTTGGATTCCCTTTCGAGCTTGGTGTCGCGCGGCGGGCCGGGCAGGTTGAGGATCACCAGTTGCGCGTCGTGCGACCGCGACACGATCACCTCGTTCAGTTTCACCGCCGTGTGCATGCGTCGCACCGTGCCCTCGTCACTTTGTCACGTGAATATACCGTTAACATCATACAATATAACGTCACAACATCTATCAATATGAGGTACATACTGTAATCTGTAATCTGCGTCATCGAGAAGTATGTATATCAAACAGAAATGCCTGTGACAATTGTAAAGAATTTCCTATAACCGTTGTGGCATCGGTGAGATATGTTGAGATTAATCGAGAATAGTTCAATTTAATATCGATTATAACAATTTATTAATACAACTCGGACTATCGAATTTATTATTATCATAGATAATTAAGTCACAAGACAAACAGTCACAATTGCAGGATTCTCATTTATCACAGATTTCAGAACTTTCTCATATAAGAAATTAAATTTTCGCCATGTTTATAAAGATTCAAGGAAAAGCTATCAGCTAGAGAGGTAGCAGCAATTATTATATGTAAATCGATCATAGCTTACTGCTACCTACAGTAAATTATTTGTCACTTTTGGATCTTTTTAATTAAAATATGCATAGGATATAAAAGTTCTCTTTTGACCATCAATTGAATAAGGAATTAATGGAACGTAATAATGAATTGAGACTTACGGTGTGATGTTTGGTACGTTGGGCTTGGCGTTGAGCGCGTCGCCGTTGGCGCTGCCCTCCTTCAGTTTGTCGGCGTCGAGCGGTGGCGAGGGCGCCGTCTCACACTGCGAGGTTTCGGGCGAGTCCCACATTGAATCGATTATGTGCAACAAACTACTCCGAAATTCGTCCTATTGTCCCAATTGGTCGTTTCATTTTAAATTTAAATTTGGATTCGCGAACCGAACGTTGCACATGACGGATTCAAGGCGAATGAAACACGGGATGTCATATATCATTTTAAACTGTAACAGTAACTGACTACGGACACTCAAACATCCAATCACTTATCTAATGTGAAATGAACGAAATAAATTAAACAAATTAACGTGAAAACTCATTGCTAAACATATGACCACCGTGTGTAAATTCGCTAGGACTCGTTACGGTTACTTATAACGATGAATAAATTAAACAATATAGATAAATTAAAATAAAATGACTATGGTTGTGCAAAAATAAAAGATTAATAATACAGTTGACCAGTTTCACAATACTCATTGAATAAGCCCTTTATTTAATTGTATTTTGTATTTTGGGAAGTTTAGTCAAACTTGTATCAAATATGTAATGTGAATATGGTCGTTCCAGAGATTGCTTGTGCAACACTTATCACGTTTTCTATAAAAACCATAATTACGACAAATGTTTATGAGGTTAATTTCATTATAAAATGTTGGCACATTCAACAAAATTAATTAATATCAATGCATAAAAAAAATTAGACGATTGATCAATTTCGAACATATACTCGTAATTCGGTTAAACTTTCAAACAGTGTTTAAATGAACGGGATTTTATGATATATTATGATTGTTATGGAAAACGTATTGTCAAGACTAAAAAAACAACATCTTACAATTAGATCTAAAAACTAAAGTTTCAAGATTAAACACACAATATGAAAATATAGTTAATCTTATACAAAAACAACACCTTTTTTCATAGTTCTATTAAAAATGTAAATAAACTACTACGTGAAATAGTCATTTTAAAAGATAACTTCTAAAAAATTATGTATGCTATTTTAAACTATTTCTATATAATAAACAGCTGTTTAGGGTAACAAGAATATTACATTAATTATGATATCGTCTATTTTTCATTCAAGTACAAGATTAATGGTGATACC
>DWGJ01004345.1:0-11773 GCA_018246895.1 Aspitha aspitha aspitha | reverse complement strand
GACAAAACCCGCATAATTTCGTCTCGTTCGCCTGCGTCTTCATCCGATGGCTATTCTATTTTAGTAAGGCTATTACCATATTCACGTAATTTGGAATGGTTGTTTTTTATAAATAAAAAAAATCGATAGGCGTCCCACGTAAAGAGCTCATAAAAGAAATTCGAATGAACATAGATGTGTCAATTGACTAACATCAGTTGTCTTTTAAAAAATTATATAGGCGTTTTAAAAAACATTTTATTTAAGTTAATATATAGTGATATGTATCTTTCTAGAGTGGTAAAGAAATTTCTCGGCTTGAACTCTTTACTCCAGGAGGAAAGTTACAAAAAATTATAGGTACCTACTACGTCGTAGAACTTACATTGTAGTTAGGCATCTAATATCACGATTTATCATTAGAATTACAAATACACTGAGTATGCTATTGTTTGAAATCTTCAGAATTTTGGATATTGTAAGAAATAATATTTACAATGACACTTACTATTTCACTGACGCTTTTAAACTTATTTTATTTTAACTTCACTGATTTAAATCATTAATCACAAATAGTCACAAGCACTATGCAGTTGGTCAAACACTAAGTCACAGAAGTCACTATGCACTTAGTAACAAGCTATCCATTCACGGTACACTGAACGCTATTATCGTCAATTTAAAAGGAATTTTATTTAAATAATCAAATAAAAATGTCCGGAAGTTGCCGCCGCTTCCCTAAATTACGACTCCATTATTTTCTTGCAACTCACCGTCGTGGTACCTACTCCATGAAAAAAAATGTTGTTCACGTTGCACTACAACAACTGTATTAAGCGGACTTACGTAACAAAACAGAATAACAAGAAGGAAAATAGGCGCGCTTACAAGTTTTTTGTTCCTCTTAGAAGTTGGGAAAATTTTATATTAAAACGCTGTTACGGCATCTATGTCTATACGGGAGCGGGGACGAGCTTACCGTGTACTACTTTAACTTTACAGTTTTGATCAAATTTAGGATTTTCCTTTATGTTATTTTCTAAAGTACCCGGTGTTATTTGTTAAGAGTCCATATACACTTTAATTCAATCTCAAATAGATCTTGTATTTCATACAAGCCGCCAACTCAAACCAATCATAATTATTATTACCAGCCCACAAAATTGAACATAGTGCCTAGACGTTATATTCCCTCTTTATTACAATTAACTTGTTTTAAAATGTGAAAACAAAGAACTAAAAAAAATCCAGGTAAAATAATGAGTTTTTAACATACACATTTCATGTGTGTTTATTACGGCAAGTATTAATAAAAATTTTGGCTGTTGGTGCATGATAAACATGATTATGTGGCTTACACGTTATTTTACAGGTGACCGTAAATTCATTTTACAGACGCAGTAAAAGGTTATCTGTCCGCCCAACGCTGCGTTTACACAGAGGGTTGTGCCTAAGTCAATAATAACAGTAAAACTTAATTATCAACTTGATTTTCGACACACACCATAAGGAACCCTTGCTGCCGTAGCACCAAAAAGCTAAACACGGATTAAGATCAGATTAGAGTATACATCATTAATACTTTTGTAGAATAATATAGGGTCCATTTGGTTCGAATGTTAAGTCCACCAGTCCTTGAAAAAATAAGGAATGTAAATAATTCGTAGTTCCAGTGTCCAAAAGCCCTTAAGTAGACTTGCTTGACCCTTTTAGCCGGGTTAAATCAATATCATTTAAGGAACCGACGCGCTTGCTTAGTCAATCTAAACATAGAAAGTAACCAGAAATAGGAAGGTACTTGTTGTTAAAGGAAAGAAATTTTAATTTTTCTGCTAGATTTATGATCGCTTACAGTTTATTTGACGACGGTATGACAAACGCCTGTCACTAACGAAATTGTCGTACAGTTAAAATTTTAAGCGTGACTAGCGTCCCCCTTCACGGGGAGCCTGTTAAATTTATTGCTTGTAAAACGAGGAGCTAATTTAGAGTTACATTTTATTGTGTTAGCTTAACTACTTTACAGGCGCGAGTGGCGCCGCGGGTGTGGAGACATGGCAAATTGTGTGCGTAAAGAAAAATGTAACGGTGATATGCATGAGGCGTGACAATCGTTTATATCGTTTTTTTTAACATTTTCTTTGACTTTTCATAAAGATTAAAGCTTAAACCATTTATTTTTATTGAATATAAGTATATTAAAAACAAGTGTAAGGTGACATTAGTTTACTTACCTGCATTACCTACATAATACATGTAGGTACTTGCTTTGTGCTTACCTGTACGATACAAAGGCGAGCAAGATTTACTTCGTTGGATTATCAATAAGTGAACTTGTGTTCGTTATTAGCTTTGGTGCGGTACTTTTAGTGGGAGTGCAACGAAGCTGTTACAATAATATTTCGTTTATAAAACGATTCAGTGCATGATAAAATTGGCGTAACGTACAAAAAGCCGTGTATGAAATCACCCTAATATGTCAGTGAGAAACACAATCGAAATGGGGCGTTATTGCTGTGTGATACGGATTATTTGGTTATGCAATAAACATGAATGGGAATTGATATTAGCATAGAGTGGCGATGTAAACTTTATTAGTCATACTTGTGTAATAAAACGTTGGGCGTGTTTGTATTTTTACAGCTACTAAATGTGTTTATCCATGTCGCCTCCTGTTGTTGAATTGTTTGCTCTTGTTTTTGTACGATAAAATATTTTTTTTGCTATGGGGATTGTTGAGAAATATAGATAATTTTGGAATAATTAATATGACTATGACTCTAGATAGGCTATCTATATCCCTAGAATGCTGGTTCGAGGCATTAAGGTGTGGTTCAGTTTTTTGTTAAGTCAAAAAATTTCTGAGTACATTATCTGTTTACGATGTTTTTCTGACAATTAAATACAAATTTTCCTTAACCTCAGCTTAAAAATTATTATAACAGAAGTATTATTAGTGGTTCTAATTAACCTGCTATGTTCGTTTTAATATCTCCTATAGCATTGAAGATACAATATGGTCGTATCATATAGATTATTCTAGACATCGAAGAGTAAGTCCTTAATATCCTTGTACTCAGACAAGTAGTGCTCTACATCATAACTCTACCTAGAGAAGTGTATGGTACCGCTTTTGTCTTGAACGTGATCTCGTCTATACTTTAACTGAGACTTAGATTGTTTTGCGATTAAATGCATAAAAATGTGTAGCTATAATTATAAAAAGTTATATAATAATCATAATAATACTTGAATTTTAAAATTAATTTTAATCTTTTACAGACTTGCCCAATCTTTTTTTGAACACCAAAAATAATCCAATAACATTTATATGCAACCTTAGTAACTACATTAAAGCTTATACTATTTTATCTTCAATTCGCTTTGTCGCTACATTTCGTGCGATAAATTGTCCGATTTTTTTATAATATAAATCCTGTAGAGGTTTGTTTTGTCAAGTAATGCGGCCCCGCCAGTTGTGTGGACAACGCGAGCCAGAACAAATGACGCAGCAAGAACACGTTGCATGCGGAATTGATGACCGCAATCTTTTTGTAACGCGAAACATGCATGCATGTCTCGCTTTATGTAATACTTTAGGGCATAGGGCAATGCAGATGTCCTTGCATAGGGTATTTTTTGTTCTGTTTCCGACGATCGCGCTTTTGTATACAAATGCCGAACGCTATATACACAGTACAATTATAACAAATATTATTCTTTATTGTACATTAATAACGATAATTCGTATATAAAATAAATTGGAAACTACTTAAATAAATGATGGTATTATCGTTCAAACGATTTTTACCAGAAAATATATTTCTCAATCTAGAACTTAATTTTTAATAAAAACTTTATTTTATTATTATTTTAATAAAAAATTTACATTTAATATTACATACATACCGTCACGCCAGGTCCCTAACGGGGTAGGCAGAAAGCAGCGAGTGCCAAATATCTGTAATTACAAACCTGCCGTGCTTCATCTACATTAATATTACATTTCATATTGACATTTCAATATTAATTTATATAAATAGATAGTTTTCTTATAACTTTTTAGTTTTCTTATAAATAGATAGTTTTCTTATAACTTTTTAGTTTTATTATAAATAGATAGTTTTCTTATAACTTATATAGTTTTGGAATAAGAAGCGCGTGTGGTCGTACGTTAGTATTCAGGCTGGTCCGCCGCTAACGCCGGCGCGCTATTCAGCGGCGATGCATTTTGCCGTAAGTCGGCAATAGCGACAAATAGCGCGTGTGATGTGCGGCGCGTGGCGTTAGCGTGTTTCGTATACGTGATGTGAAACTTGCGCAAGTTTCTTCATCTATACTAATATTATAAAGAGGAAACCTTTATGTTTGCAATGTTTTCACACAAAAATTACTGGACCGATTTCAAAAATTGTTTCACCGTTAGAAAGCTGCATCTTCACTGAGTAATATAGGCTGTATTACATTTAGAAAAAAATAGGGATCCTAATAAAAATGCAATAATGTAACCCAAGGTGTAAAATAATTTATATGGCAAGGCAACGTTTGCGGAGTCGGCTAGTATCTCATACACGGTTGCTGTATTGGTAAACGCTGCATCAAACTCATACAAATCCTTTTCATGTATGGATTTGTACATATTTTCTTGGTTGGATATCAAGAAACGCAAGCATTTGTATGATGAGTATGAATATTTTTTTTGTGTCTAGGTGTAAAATTGTCTGTATAAATCGATTATATAAATCAATTATCTCTGTAAAGTACCTACTGATTTTAGAATCATATATAATGTAGTTTAGATATTTGATTATAATGTCCCAGGCTCCTAAACCTATATGGGATTAGATGATCATGTGTGCACTCCCCCTAAGGAACAATTACCGTTATTTAAAATAATGTATTGATTTATATGTAATATATCTTGTATAACTTTATTACTTACACTATTTAAATTACTCTAACTAGATTTTTTATTTTTCGTTTAGGTTTACAATTTTCCGACAGCGCAGTTCGCTACTAGTACAACCATTCCATATTGGACGCTAATGACTCGTATTAAATACTGACGTTATTAGTTAATTACACGTGAACACGTTATGACATTAACGTAGTACGTTAATTATCGAGCTTTATAGCGGCAGTGACATCAATATTATTAATATTGATATCGCTAGATCACAATCAAGTTAATACTGTAAAACTTTTGCAAAAATATCGAAAAATTTGTACTTATTTGTAGATCAATTGATTGAGCTACTGCAATTAAATTTCTACTTAAAGTATTCGTATAAACGATATAAAGTATCTGCCGAAAATCAGTAAAAACGTTAATTAGGTAATCAATTTTATAACCTGTTAGTTCAAAACGTTAAAACTCATAGCCATTCAGCCAGATCGTAATACATCGTAAACTGAATAAAACTCAACAGTTAGCGCTTTTATTGATTTCCGGTGAATAGTTTACAGTATTTGCAGGAAATCAAATAGCATGTAACACTACAAGTGCCGGGTGTATGTGCTTTAAATGGTTTAGCGACGGACACGTACACGCAGCTACTTGTATATGTACTCGTAAGTCGTTCCGCGAATCGTTATCGCCTCGTTCACATTGGCCAATAGTAATATCAGTTACCATTGTTAAGTTCTATTGAAAATCTAGACCAGTGTTTGTGAAATTGTAATACATATTGCATCAGTTCTGTACCTACTCTGTTTTGTTTATAGGTATTAAAGAACTGCTTTGCTCTCGCCAAACATAATTTTTCATTTCTGATTTATTCTCTTACGATATACCTGCTTATAAGATTGGTTACTGATCTATAGTTATTAAATAATAATGCGTTAATGTATATCTTTAACTGATTAATCCTCGGGAATAGTATTCCAGTTAACGAGAAAAAGTTAGGTATAATGAACTATATTTCGTTAATAAAATTTCTCGTTCTTAATTTAGAAAAAAACACTTACTTTTTACTTCTTTTTTTGTATTAATTAATTATGTGATTTATTTAGATTCATGCCAGCCTTTCAAATAATGGCTGTGTATAAACTTGCAGAATATTGTTTAAAAAATGTATTAATATGTTTATTTAATTCGACAACAACAGGTTTAGAATCCCTGATCTAGACCGTTACTCGCATTGAACAGGCCATAGTTTAGGCACGTGCCATCAACCATTGATTCTGTTGACAGGCGTTCGACACTTTTTGTTAAGCAACACGCGCCCGCTAACTGTCCGTGTAGTATAGTTGAATGATAATCGCCGTGATGTGTGATAGGAATTATGAAGTTTCAAAGCCACGGACGTCGTGTGTGGCATGTGTATGGAATTGAAAGGTTTGTTTATGTATAAAGTGTAGCGAAACCATTGAACCGGTGATGTAATCATTATTTTTTATATAAACCGTCTAAGGTAATACAATATGAGAAAGCATCGTTGAATGCAAGATGGCTCGTCTCAATAAACTGTACTAAGTACTTATCTTGAATTATGTCTTTGGAATCTTAAGCTTTCTTTCACTATCTCCACAGACTTTATTGGTAGAGAACGATTGTTTACTTTTCTAAAGAAATGGAAACAACGTTTTCACGTTTTTATTAAATATTTCTAAAACGCAACTCACTATCTGCTACCTATACCAAGGTGCGGTGTTTCGTTCTGTAATAGGGTCTGAAGTTAAGGATAGTAAAAATCATATATCTGGTATTTCACACTGCACAAAATGATCATGTTTCGAATATAAGTTCTAAATGTTCAAGTAAAATGAAGTTTTATTTCATGTACTTACTTAAAATTTGGTAGGCTACATAAAGTGTTCGTAATGCTGATAGAGCGGCGAATCTGAAACGAACCTGTATGCTTATGTAATTCCACGTATGAATGGCCCTTATATGTCTGGCAGCGGGGAAGAAATTTATGAGCGTGAATTCTCCTTTCCAAGGCCACGTAGGTACCTACGGCAAACTATCTACATTATTATCGATTGGTAGCTGCCCTTAAAATGGTTAAACTTACGTTTTTCAAAATCCAAACAAAAGCATACGGTAAATTGTATTATTATGAATTCGCAATAGAACCGCATGGTGTAATCATACGTTTCTGATCTTCTCCAGTTGTTGTCGGTTCGGGATTCTGGAACATGTTGCAATTAGATTACATTAGTATTCGCACAGCAGAGATCATGAATAATATAGAACTCGAATAAATTAAAGCCCATCACATTCCGGGCACAGGACACGCCATAAATCGCCGAGGAGAGCTGTTCACGCGAGGTTCTCCTGACAGCCGATCAGCATTAATGTGTCGGAGCGACTGATGACAATGAACTCGTCGTTACGCCGTTATCTGTCGTTAATTGTCCGCCACTAATCTTACTCGATCGAATCGGCGCCAAATGTTCGCTAAAACAATTGATAAGTGCCGATCTTCGAACAATACGAATATTATTCAAACTGACAGCTCACAGCAATCACTCAGTATCAATGCAGTGATGTCTCAAATTGATCCAAGGTGATAGCATCTTTTTCAACCCTTTATCGTTACTCGACACGGGAATCCTCTCACAATGAGAAGGGTTAAGGCCGTAGTCTACCATGCAGGCCTGGTCCGGATTCGCAGACTTCACATATCTCACATATGTCACCTGCGGGACTGAATGACTTAAAATCCAATCTAGGAATCTTATCTTAAAAAGCTTACTGAGAAGTGTATTCCAGAAACGCTTCCATACGAACGCGATTTAAAATGTATGGCTTTGATTAGAACACCACAATTCCAATGGAAATCCGATTTCCAATATAGTTAATTTGCCAAGTTTCCGGCGGGAACGGATAATACTGTTACCTGACCCAAATCCGAGTGTTAGGATCCATTGAGCAGGTTTAAACTGATATGGATTTACTTTTCAAACGGCCCAGTATCTGCTGAGTATGGTTAATCTGAAACGATAGGCAATTATCTTCGTATAGTAGCCATCTGTTATAATTCAAGAATCTGAATGTTCATGCTTCATAAGTTCAATGATTCGTCCAAACGATCTAGACATAGGATCAGTGTTTGCTGTTAGCGGATTAAGACCTGTAATCGTTAGTGCAGGTATAAAATTTTATTACAATTAACGATTGTGAAACTCTACTTCAGACATTTCAATCAAGACCAAGTTCGCAGGTATCAATATATTACTGATGAACGTTGAAATGTTTTGTATATTATATCTTATTAATAACCATTTATCTGTTACAGCCAACATAAAGGGAACTGTACAATGTTACACGTTAATTCGGGTTCAATTTAAAATGATCCCAAAGTAAACTGCGGTAACTGGGAACAAAACGTTCAGTGCCCATCGACGGGTGCTCAAGCCGAAGAGTGAATGGTAAACACTAAATTTATCATCTAATTGGCGCGCTCTCAGCGACTCTTCCGAGGACTGCAGGCGAGTTTCACCGCTCGTACAGAACGATGGCTCTCCACTCCACTCGGAACGACTGCGTCGCGCCAATTGGCTCGAACCTTTATTAAATTGAACAACATAACCTCTTGTCTCCTACCGAATTACATACAGGACGCCATATTTTTCTATTCACTAATCTAGAGAATTGTTCGCTTTAAAATTTTATACAGGTTGCTCTTCTTTAAGCATGTAAGGTCAACGAACAATGAACTTCATATGTAGGCGAATGCGAATAAATTTGGTCATAGAAAAAATAAACATTAAACAAATTGGCTTCTATGGATGTAGATAATTATGTGTTATCATTGTTTAAGTATATAAACAGTGGATAGAAACGTATAGTTAATTCCGTTTATTATAGTACGCCTGTTACATAAAATTGGTTTTTAGATAAAACTGTTCTTAAACAGGACATAAGTATTAGTACTACGTGCAATAGCTCTATGAGGCATGCGGAACCATAGGTCAATAGCTATGATGGATTGTTAATCGTGTGGCATCCGCTGCAATCGATCAATCATCCGAATTAATATGTGACTGCTGCGTCCGACTCCGTATAGATGTTCATAGGCTGCTAATACATATTGAGTGTTATTGAGCTATCTGCATCTCGCATAGCATAATACGTAAATTAATATATACAGTACTAGAAATTGTATAGCATAAATTAGTAGTGAGACTAAAAAAGTTATTAAATTTGGGTGTTAAATAAATGAGAATTCCTTTGTTACCTATTTTTGAAGCTACAGCAGTATACATTTTCGGTGGGTAGACATAGTAAGCAAGGAAAAAGGTATACAACTACTTTATACATTATCTTATATAATCAGCAATCGCTGAGTTCGACCCGTATCGCGGCTTAGTGTTGCACCACCTGACGTGTATTTTACTTCTTAATTTTTTTTTTGTTTATTTTATTTTAATTCTTTTTTTGTTTGTATTTTTAATTTAATTCCTTTTTATTTTTGCTTATTTTCATTTTTTTGTACTGTTTGTGTTATGTTGTACTGTTTGTGTTTTATGTGTTATGTTTAACTAATCTCGCGATTAAATGATTTTTTCTTTCTTTCTTTCTATTGTATCGGTGAACAGTGAAAGCCCCTGTATTCTGGCAGGAGTACAGATCCAATCAGATGTAATTAGCGAGCTGACTTAGCGCAGTCCACGCGAACATTGTCGTTACAAATTTAAAGCGCCATTGTAGAATTTCGCTCCCTTTGTCCTCTCCGTTAAATTTAAAGCCTTTATGAGATTTTCCTTTTTATAGGTTTTATAATGGGATTCTTTTGATGCAACATTTTAGTTGTCATGCAACTTTTGTGCCATGAGAAGCCGGACTTATTTTCCTGTACTTTAGTGCGGTAGTTTGGCGGACAGGTTAGAAGCAAACTAACACGAGACATTTTTGTAAGCGTTTCATAGAGATGGGTAAAACAACGATACGACTATAAATGACAAGTATGGTATTCTTTGTGTTCATCCACTAATAGAAAACTTATGTAATTGCTTCATACGTTGGCGGTAACGTTTGTTACTTGGCTTGAAGTGTCATTCGGGATATGTCAACTTAAAGCTGAAAGCAGCTAAACGCAATATACAGACTCACTAACGAAAACTGCGGAATTGTTGACAGTGAAGTAGTTACAAACATCTGAGTAAATTAAATACTAAATTTTTTGTAGGTGAAGAGAGAAACAAACAAGCAAGCAGCAGCAGAGACAGCCGCCAATAAACTTCCACAATCGATCTGGGGACTGTCAGATTTGGGCCGTTTAGGCGAATTACCATTTAATTGGTACTTACAACTGATAAGATTCATCTAGTTTGGTACATAGATGCATATTAGTTAATAGTGTATGATAGACAAGTTGGTAAGATGCGTTCAGTTATTATACGAGTATATTAGATTTATAAGTGTAACATAAAGTTGAATGGTACGATATAAGCGCAGGGAAGATCAACCAACGGCCATTCAAATGTTACCGTGAAATGCGCCTTCGCCTCAATAACCTGGTGAATTTATCAGCGAGAAAATTGAATGTCAAAACGCTCGATACTAACTCAAACGCTGCATGGAAGGAATGCGCTAAGTTACGGTCCATCGACAAATGAATCAGGCAAAAGGTATTCTGAAACTATTGCAATACATTTTAAAAGTAAGTAACATTTATTTCAATGTTCCACAAAGTTTATTTCACCGATAGCACATTGTTATGGTTGAGTAATAAATAGCTTTTTAAATATCTTTAAACGGTTACAATTCTCACTCGAAAGGGTTATGTCGCAAGTGGTTTATTATTTTTGCATTTCTTCGTTTACTTACTAACTGTTAGCTGTTGGGTGAAGGTTCTTATAGGATATGCATTTGGTGGCCTCTTGGTGCAGTGGTTAGAAAAAGTGGCTACTAGGTTTAGCAGTCTCCGGTTTGAACTCGTGGGTTGATTTCCACTCAGGCCAGACGTTTGTGTGTTGAGCACAATGGTTCTGTCTGTATATATGTCTATATGTTTATCAGGTGTTTAGTTATCATAACACAGATATGTATTTGCCTAATTTTCAATCAGTGTAAGAATTCCTCTAAATTTTTTAACACTTGGTTAACAATTTAACAGTCAGCTTAACAATATTCTTGGTCCATTTTGCAGATTCTTCTCCACTTCCTTCTTTGCATGTCTTGACTTATATTAACTATTACAATTCATAATTTAATATTAAAAATAGACGGTAAATTCTCTTGTCTGTGCTAACGAGCAGTGTCACGTAGTGGAACACGTTTATTGTTATTTGGTAACAGGCTACGTCGAAGGCTTTTAAGGTAAAGCTTATTTGAAAACATCTTCTAACGGTTTAACCATAAACCGCTATTTCCTAGTAGGTTCAGACTATGAATACTACTTTACATTATATGTAATGTGTGTGTAAAGCTCTCAAGTATAAATGGGCAAAACACGCTTAATTACAAACACAAACAGAATTTGCTCACGGCTGACCAACACCCACATCGTTCGATCAAAAAACAATGGAGTGTGTTAATTGGTAGATCTAGGCGGACAGATTAACACCTTTCGTTAGATATTAGCCTTAAAAAACAAAGAATTAACGGTTGCACAGTCTATTGCGACTTTCCCATGTTAAAATATAGGTATAATACAAATCTACAGTTAGTATAGCTGCTGATTTATTAGTATCAAAATATGTTCAATATTTCAATATGATAAAAATGTGAATGAATATTAAAATGATATTAAACTCGTATCAATTTAAGTTCAACGATCTCTTTTTGACTAGGTTTAGTTATACGTTTTTTTATCTATGTAAGTATTAATAGTTTATGTCCATT
>DWGJ01004344.1:0-11777 GCA_018246895.1 Aspitha aspitha aspitha | reverse complement strand
TTAATGTACTTTATAAGCATTATTATTGAAAAATATTAGCGTTCTGCACTTTTCCTACACATAAACTATAAGTGTGCTAAATTTCATACTCCTCCGTGCGCGCGCATTTTTCGTAAAAAGGGGTCCAAAGTTTTCGCTTCACGTATTAATATATAGATATACATTATAACACCTTGTACAGGTTTCCTCACGATGTTTTCCTACACCGTAATAGCGAATGATATTTAAATTGTATATATCTCGGTCCTCTTCTTTCAAAATCTATGTGTCAATTATTAGCCTCTTTTGATTTATCCAACCACTTTTAATAACGTAACTAATACCTAACGATGTATTGACACATTCGTCACTTCTCTAATTGAGACCTCTATAAGGCTCACCCTCATGCGTTAAACGCGTAACATTACGTCAAAGCGATTCGAAACGTTTGTTCCAAGAGGTCTTAACTGTCAGTAATTGTGTCGGCTGACTGTAGTCCCTGTATCCTTGAGAGCGTCTTATTGTCATCGACACGTGTTTACGAGGCAACATCGTTGAGCGCACCAAAGCCGGGGTCACACATGTGTACTCAACTGTCTTAATGGCAGAGCTCTATCCGTGGAGCACTACCTCCCTAAACCCCGTCATCACCTCCCTGGGAAACAATTTTGTGCGAATGTTGCCTGTATCGCCTGCCCCACTGTTAGCTGACAAACGATGTGGGATTTTTCAGCGTCGTAAACTGAAATTAAGTTTTGTTATATAGCAATGATAGCCTAGTGATGTGATATTCGAATAACAACGAATAACAACCTAGACCTCGTTCTAAACTTGCGGTTCTGCGGAAACTGCTAAAATCGGGACTGATCTAAGCAAGCCTTTTACAGATTAAAAAGAAAATCAGTTATTTATAATCTTTGTAAACCTTCATTTGTACAAGTAATATTTTTATCTTTATCTTTGATTTTTATATTTATTAAAAAACACTAAGCATCTAGCGTTCGAAAAATTGTCTTTCATAATTCGCTCACAATGCAACACAGGCATGCCTTAAATAAGGGATCCATTTGGGATGGTCGAAATATATTTATAGCTCAATAATATGACACATCTGGGTCACGCTGACAACTAGCGTCGGAACACGTCAAATTTATTGACGTTTGTCCAGTAATAGATCGTGTATGGGGCTGTTTATGAGTTTGCGAGGAAATTCTGTCCCATTTTATAGGGAATGACCACAGAATACATATCGGACAGAGGTACCGCACGCGATTTTTTTCTATACCAATTTGTGATAGCGATGGAAATTTGGACTACGTAGTAAAGAATTATTTGAATTGTATTGTATTTTAATGCGAGAAAAGAAACCAGTTTGAATAGAGCATAAAAATGTGTAGCAATGAACCATAGAATGACGAAATAATAATTCATATCAAAGTATCCGAAAAAAAATTCCAACGTCTATAGAGTAAGCGCTCTACTAAAAAAGATCCTTAAGACCCGAATGCGACAAGCAACTTATTTCACGGATAGGGATGATCCTAATTATCCCTTTTTCGGAGTACTGGGAACATTTTGAGAGCAACTGACTGACTGACAACTGGGATCCTTGTTGTTCTGAAATATACATAGATATATTAACACGTCATACTAGCTCCTACAGAAGAGAACGACAGGTCCAGTGGTGAGTGAATCTGACCGATGAACCAAAGGTCGCGGGTTCAATTCCCAGGCCGGCTATACGTGTGTGATGTTCTATTTAATAATATAGGTGCAGTTTATCTGTTTTAACCCATAATACAAGCTTTCTACCTTGATTTAACATGGCTGTTTTAATATATCACGGATTTGGTTTCAGTATTATTGTGATGAAGATTATTTTTTTGTTTTTTTTACATTTAAACGGGTTTTTAAAAAAAATGTACTCATAAAGTACACAAAACAAACGAACGCTACTGATACACAACAAACAACGTTGTTCGATTGTTTGATGTGTAGCTCGCAACTCACAAACAAAATCCGCTCTGACGGCTGAAGACTTACTTTGGATTATTCGATTTATTGCATATTTCAAATGTTCGATGGAAATTCGGCTCAGATCCGACATCCGCGGCGCATTCACAAATCGAATGCGCTTGCTGTTTTTTCTACCGTATGCATTGTGCAGCCGTGTAAAGATAAATAGTTTATGTCATGATATGAAATGTTTTTGATTGGTATAGATTTTAATCCTAAATAATAATTATTACACTAATTTTCACTGACACGTACATAATAGCAGTCCCCCTTAATTGCTATAGCTTAAGTATTCTGATTATCAAAACATCAACAAATCAAAATGGTATTACGCGCTGTTATGAGCAAAGTAACACGTGTATCGCACGCTAACTACAGATTGCGAAAGCCGCATGTAAAATCCTCGCGCCCGATGAAATAAACCTCTCGAATACAATCTAATTCCTGCCTTAACATACGCACTGGTATATCACTGCTACATTTGCAAGTAGCATCCACCCTTTCACGAGCTTTCACCCCCCTAACACCCCCGCGCCTCAGAAACCGCACGAATACTCTCTCTTACATAACAATAATATACGTTTTCTACAACCTCCCTGATAAATAGCTCGATGTACATCTACCTATTGCTACAAGGAACCACGTGGTTCAATAAAGTATGATATTGGATACAGCGCCATCTAGCGGGTGGTTGCGAATTCACGTACTCCAACTGCTAAGTAAAGACGATTCGTGTAGAAAACAGTCCCTGCTTCAGGAAGCTACGTCGAGTTTCGCGACGTTTTCCGCCAGATGGCATTGCCTGGTCCGTATTAAGTTTAATAAGAATGACGTTTTCTTTGTTCAGGATTTTCTATATTCCTAACTCGTATGTACAATCAAACGGAATATTTTTTTTGCACGTTTCCTTATTTTATAATTAGTCAATAAAATTTATATACATTGCACAATTTCCGAACAATAATAACGGAACGGCTAAATTTGCGGTTTTGCGATGATTTAAAAACTACTAGATACAGGTCTCCTCTCATAATGAGGTTTAGACCATGTTTTTAATATTAAAATACAGATAATATATTGATTCTTCTCTTTGTTACAGCTCTCGGAGCTCGAGCAGAGAGTGCTGGAGGCTGAGGGCAGAGCGGAGGAAGCGGAAGATAAGGTAAGATCAAATAACATCTATACTAATATTATAAAGCTGAAGAGTTTCTTTTGTTGAACGCGTTAATCTCAGCAACAACTGGTTTGAATTGAAAAATTATTCCTGTGTTGAGCAGTCCATTTATTGAGGAAGGCTATATATTATAGGCTATGTAATATCACGCTATGGCTAATAGGAGTGTAGGAGTAATGACAAATGTTGCAAAAACGGGAAAATATTGATTTACACGCGGGAAAAATTGCGGGCACAGCTATGTAGTTACAGTATAATTGAATTATTTTTTCTACTACAATGAATAAATTCTATAAATCATTCTATTTCTAATGATTAGTAGGTACGTGACAATAATGAATTGACATTGCCGTTTGTAACTATGTACATATATGCGTAATCAATAAATAATTATATCTTTAAACTTGTATATGACCTGCTTCTTATAGAAAAAAGTAATTGTAGTAAAAGCCTTATAAATACTTTATTTGGTTTTATGTCGACTTTAAATAAAAGTTAAGTTTAGTTTAAAAATTAAGTAATAAATAATAAAGCAACAATAGATGATTAACTAATTAACGGTTAATATTGTAAAATTATAAATTCGTGTTTTAAATTTGTACGCATTAAAAGGCAAAATACGGAGTGATCTAATAATTTTATAACATCTTTAAATATACCCATATTTGTGCAAATAAATGTCTTTGTCTTTGTCTTTGTCTTTGAATACTAAATGCCAACTCCTTCAGCTGATAAACAAATTTTGAAAATAACATAGCCTCTTCGAATTTTTAAATGGGCGGCTATAAAAAGTAAGCTATAACTAATGCAAAACAAAAATATAAAAATCATGCCAGTCAGGGCGGTCTGCAAAAACGTTCCATTAATCCACCCAGAAGTGGTCACGGGGGCACGCCTTTGTACCCTTCAACCGGACCGTGCCTCGGAGCGTTCAACAAAATAATTAATGACCCCAGGAAATGTCATTAATTATCTTTTTTGGACGCGCTATCAAAGGCTTTGATAGCGTTGTACACATTTCGTTGCTGAAATATAAGAGCGGCTGCCTCTGTTGTTGTTTACTTTTCGACATAAATCATGAGGTTACACAATGTTTTATGATTATTTATGTGCACACGTGATTAGCAATGTGCTGGCTTTAGTCACGTGATCGTCCAACTAGTTGACTGGCCTCGTGGGTTCAAACATTTGTGTAATAAGCACATTTGTTTGATCGTAATAAAAATATCTATATAAGTACTATATCGTATGTATATTATATATGTATGTTTATCAGCTGTCCGGTCACCATAACACAGGCATTAAATTGCCTAGCTGTGTGTCGAATTGTCCTCAGTTATTTATTTATTTATTATTTATTTCGTTTTGGAGCTACTTAAGTCCTACATCGTCATACTTGTAATACTGTAATACGAGTGTTCACGGACTAATCTCTATACCTATTTATGACAAGACATATTAATACTGCTGTAAGTCGTACTATAGTTATAATTATAATGAGCCGATTACTTTAAGTAAACACCTTATAAGTATAGGAGACGACCTCATATGGAAGACGAAGCATTTAAATACATATCTAAAAAGTTTTAAAACATTTTTATATCTACAATGCCACCAGCAAAATATTACTGCTGGCGCCTATGATATCCATTTCAATCTATATAATCGTACCATAGCGAATAGCTTCGCGTCAGCTGCATTACACTGTTGTTTAAATACGTCAACTCGAATGAAATAATCAACCAAAGAAGCGGGATTGCAACTTTCAATCTCAATAAGGGATACACTTTAATTAACACCAGAAACCCAATAAATTAATTAATTAAGATGAAAGTTTAACTTGGAGCTCAATAATGAAACAGAGCCCCATTATAAATCACGGACCGCCCCATAAAGGGCTGTTCAAAATGCGTTTTGTTGTTCGCGGGATATTTACGTCAGTACGTAGCGTAGCGTCATAAATCTTTATTACGCGCGTGTTTATACGTCTTTCGCGTATTATGAACACTCCAAATAACAAGATAATATGAGTGACAAAAAGGCTTACCGCGGCGGTGTAAATATTAATTGCTATTATTAACATTTATAGCAATAAAGAGTGCTGTGTCATTTACATACTTCATGTTTTCTCGCTTTACAGTTTTTTAGCAGTTAATTACGATTTTGTGGAATTGTCCCAAATATTATTGTTATCTAAATAATATTGAATTGTGTACTGTGATTTTAAAATAACTGGTTTGTCAAGTGCTTATATCTTTTTATATGATACTGAAACAACAATCTTTCTTCCTGTTTGTCCGGTCTAATCTCTGGAAAAGCTTAACCGATTTTAATGAGACTTGCTGGCCGATAGAGTAGGTTATAGAGCAGCATGTGATATTCCCACGGGATCGAAATCTACCTGGACAATACCGCGGGGCACAACTAGTGTTTGATAAAGAGACCGCTAAAACACACGTAGATAGAATTGTATCGTTATAGGCGGCAAATCATAAAGAGACCCTCACGCAGGGGTAGGTACTTGTTTAAACACTGTCGACAGGGGAGCGGAGTTTAGTGCCGGGTTGAGGTACCGATAGCAACTCAAATAATACAAAAATTGTGTAATTTTCAAATATCTCATCAGTCGGATGCAATTCACTATTGCAAATATTTATTTCTCGGTAATAAAACAGCCCTATAAGTCAAATTCGACTTTTTATACACATAGCACCTGCATATTTTATTAAGTGTTGCCAATTCTTACCTATTTACATAAGACAGCATGTCAATTTAATACACATATTTTAATAATCATGTACTTCCTTACTTACTTATGTACAGTAAGTGATCATAAGTGAAGTACCTTGATAGTACAGATTCGCTTTTAAACAACAAAAACAAACAAACAACATCAAACAAAATCAACAATCTTTAACAACGCAAATCACATTCAACCCTTCGACCCGCTAACGAATATTGCTTTGATATAATTACCGAATTAAGTTATTGACATGCGTATTCTATTTTTGATATGAATAAAAGAGGTTACGTAACCGATTTTTTCTGCTGACGCGCCACGCACGAGAGCGCTGTTCACACAATTGCAGATCGGGATGGCATTTATTGATTTTCAGGATTGCACAACTGTGACTCACTGTGTTCTATAGGTATCCAATGCGTGTCTGGTTATAAAAAGAGAAATGGCGAATAATAATAATAACTGGGGACAATTCCACACACGGATTTTTCGGATCGACACATGATTTCAACCTCGGTACATTTGGTAAGCAATTTCTATAAACGGCATAGAAACATGTTGAGTATATCCGCACACGGTAGACTTGTCTAGAATCTTCTCGAAAGCATATTAAGTCTGTCAAACACACGACCACATTTGTTTTATTACAAGAGATACTTCTGCAACGGTAGAAGAATATAAACGAAAAAAAAAATAAGACTTCCTCTTGACTTTGTACGTGCGGCATATAAAACTCGCGAATGATTTAAAAGTCCTCAAGCCTAGCTCACTTACCTTTCAAGAAAGCTATAAATACGACCACTAGAGTGTAGTGTGTTGTAGAGACCTTCCAACGTAACCTTGACGGAGTCAAGATCATTTTAATTGGTGCTAAAATCATTTTTTTTAACTCTATTACTATAATCATTTAATCTAGCGAAATGCCCAAAACTACAAATACACTGTCCTTATTATCTGCGTGATTTTCCAAACACGACATGCTTTTTAAACTGCCCAGCGGTATAACAATCTATGAGTAAGGTATTATTAAGAATCAAACAAACGCCAAACCGAAATGAAAGCATTAAAACGTCCGCAAGGCGTAGCGAGCCTTATTGTTGGTGAATACTATGTCTGCATGGTGAACTTTGCCATTGTGTCCGCCGTGAATTGTCTGGAAGCATGGCGCGGAGTTAGCCGAGTCATTAGCGAGACGCATTGTTGACTATACTCCCTGTCAAGTCTTATATATTCTACTAGCTCGCGGCTTCGCCCCCGCGGAAATCAATATTATCCCGTTTTTGCAACATTTGTCATTGCAGCTCCACTCCTATTGGTCATAGCGTGATGTTATATAGCCTATAGCCTTCCTCAATAAATGGACACAACACAAAAATATTTTTTCAATTGGAACCAGTAGTTCCTGAGATTAGCGCCTTCAACCAAACAAACTCTTCAGCTTTATAATATTAAAAAGTGTAGATTCGAAGTTTCGTTCAGAACGTCGCAAAGTAACAGTACGTTTTATTTATTTATTTATTCTTTGTTTCACCTGTAATTAAGTTTCACAAGGGCGAGATTGATGCCCAGAAACTTTCTAATCTAACCTAAATAAACTAACAGAAGACATAAATAAATATTATACTTATATACGAGAAGATATACATATAACAGTTACACATACGTGAAATTTAGTTAAATAATTATCGTTAAAATATAACAGTAAAGTTACACGGTTATTACATGTAATAACCACTGCCTACTCGATATAAGTTATTGTAGATAACTTTATAACTTGATACCAAAATTATCCCAAAATTGATGCCGACCTCTCGTAACACTTATTACACGACATAATCGATGACATAATAACCCTACCGATATGGCCCCAAACGGAGCGCCCTACACGCGTGCAGCGCACAAAAATAATAACGCAACAATTTAAACGATTTTTAACCTTACCCAAATGTGTATACGGATCGTTGGAGACGCAAAAAACAATAGCAAATCTGTGTAATTTTTTTTCCATCAAACGTCTGGTTCTGGCAACAATACAAAGTCACCCTTGCTGCCACCCTACCGCGCATGCGCAGTCGCTCCCAACTTCAAGCTGATACCATACCAAGCTTCCGTCCGCGTCAACTTCACTCTCAAACTGTATATTCATAACAATATTCCCGTGTTATTTTAAATGTAAAATACAATCGGGCACATCCAACGTATTCCGTCTTATCAATCGAAAGTTCTCGACTCGCGTCGCCTGTAAGGATATAGCGTTCACATTCGGTTGCCGCGTGCGTACAACCGCAAAAGGACATTAGAAATAACAGTGATCAATAGAATCACTATTAATTATTTGTGTTTCTATACGTTAGCATCGGTTGGCTTGTCGTGTTTATCAATAGAGGTATTCGAGCGTTTGAATACGGGAAACGTGCGTGTATTCTGTCAAGCCACGTTCTGTCCTGTTAGCTGTGTTTGGTCGTGTTGGCTGTCGCGTTTGCCTAGGTGTTCGTGTTTGGGAAGCGATTGATATGTCGAAACCCAATACGCTGAAGGCGCACAGGCTTAGCGCGGAGTTCGCGGAGAAGAGAGGGCATGCTCTGAAGAAGGTGGACCCTGCAAATCCATAGCAATCACCAGTAAGTCAGCGAATTAAAAAAAAATCTTACTTGTTTTTTTTTCTATTTGAAACTAGACTGCTTAGTACGTTTATGAATTTAGACTTTAAGCCGCTTCTAGACTTGTGCGGTAAGAAAATATGGAACAAAATATTATTTCACAATAACTGTATATTGTACCTATATGAGATACATATGTATGTAGGTGCTACAATGTGGTACAAAGTAGCTTTCATCCAGGCTTAGTGCCAGTTCCAACGATAAAGAACCTACTTACACTATAAGACATTTAATTAGGCTTCACCTGTGTAAAATATAGTTTTTGTAATAAATGACAATTTGATAAAAAGTTTATTGGCGTTAAAGAATTAATAATAGTCATTGAAAGTACCCATGACAAATGCCTACTTATGAGCAATGTTTATCAGCATTTTATTGCTTCAACGTTCATACAAGTTCTTAACAACAGATTTATTTACGTAAACTCGTTTTATTATATTATAACGAGTTTTCGTTTCTATAAAGAAGGAACCAGGTATAGGTACTATATCTTAGACAGCCCAGTCATCTTTAACTGACAGATAAATTTATACACGTCATACAAGTTTTACCTTTCATCCGCTATCTTAATATCTCCGTTTATTTCGCTTTTATTTAATTATTTTATTCTTTTAAAGTGTACCGTTTGAATTCGTGTCAGTGTAATTTCAATTGATAAAAATCAAAAGCATAAAATGTAGCGACGAATCGAACATGGCCGCCGTACAGCTGTTTCTTACGCACGCATGCGCGGTCGTTTCGCGCCATCTTTGACGTGAAGTTACGCACGCGAGCGTGGAACGGAACACAAGTATAAGGGTGCGTTTCCACCAGGGATGTGCGAGGATGCGTAGCGAGGAATGTGTTTGTTAATAGGTTAATAGGAGAAAAACGTCACTCAGCTACGCAAGCGTATTAAACTAGGCTAGGTAAATGAAGGGATCCCATTGGTACTTAACAAACACATTCCTCACTACGCATCCTCGCACATCCCTGGTGGAAACGCACCGTAATAGTTCATTGAATGACATCGGTAGTAAAATTCGTCTTAATTAACATTTCATCCCGTTTCATAGAACAACCGCTTCGGGCTTCGCATTCATTGAAATACGCCTGCGATGTTTGTTTTTCTTTCAGAGTACTGTGATCAACGTTTATAGCATTACTTAGCATACAATCAATTCGATTCGATTTAAAACGGTTTTCAAAGATTGTCCAGGACAAGAATGCAAGCTTTTGCACGACTTTTCGTATTATTTAATGAGAACATTGGAATTAACTCACCCACGTGCCTGACATACGCTGGTATCGGTGTCAACTAGGGGAGCATGTCGTCTTCCTATTGTACATCTACACTTCTATATCTATACTTATCTATACTAATATTATAAAGCTGAAAAGTTTGTTTGTTTGGTTGAACGCGCTAATTTCAGAAACTACTGGTTCGAATTAAAAAAAATACTTTGGTGTTGAATAGTCCATTTATCGAGGAAGGAAGAGGCTATATAACATCACGCTATGACTAACAGAAGTGGAGCAGCAATGACAAATGTTGCAAAAATTGGAAAATATTGTTTTCCACGCGGGTGATGCTGCAGGTACAGCTAGTAGGTAGTATTTTAAATCTACATAAGTCTTAGCTCTATTTTCGAATGCTCTATAGTTTCTTTCATGAAAAAAATACTCTGATACTTATCTTTAAATACGAACAAGCATACTTGTTACGCTTTCATCCAATAATGTAGCAAAATATTACTCTTAAATATTATGACATACCGCATCGTTAAATCGCCATGTGGTCTCTTATTCGGTATATTAATAAATAGGCCAATGCTTTACGACATTATGCGTGAGATTGTACGTTATACAGACATGTTATATGATATCCATATAAAAACTAAGTAACACACATCATTAGCTCGCATTAGAATGAAATATTTCAAAATTCGAAAAAGTTTAGTCTCGAAAAAGTTATTTTAAGTTGAAACAAGTTATTTTGAACTCTGAAAAATAACACACACACACACACACATACATGTAATGATAGCCAACATTGAAAAATTGTATACCTGGGAAGGAGTACCTTTACTAGGAGTCTGGGCTTCTAATATATATATATGTATGACTGTAGTTTTTGGCCAATAAATCATTATTATTATTATATTGTAACCTGTAATTGTATTGTATTGTAAACGCTGAGCTCTTGTTGTAATACCGTTGTTTACAACCATATCACGCGTTGAAGTGGCAAAGTAATAACCGTGAGGCGTGTCTGTTAAAAAGATTATATATGCACGTCTTTCAGAGTTAACTTAATTTCATGTATGACCTACAAGTGTGAGTAGAATGTGTTGTTAAGATTAAAATCAGCTTGAAATCTAAGGCTAACAGTAACTTCATTTTTTTTCAGAAATCTTATACTCAATAAATAATTCTATACGGGGGGCAGCTGCTTAAGTTTTCCAAAGTACTGTTCAAACTTAAATGTAGCTAATACTATTCCGCGATATATTTAACTAAATTTCACTACTAGCTCTTGGGAAACTTAACCTAAGCGTAAATGCTTGTCAATGAAATCACCGAAAATCATGGCGTACCCATCCCGGATACGGAGATAACAGCCAATCAATCACTCGTCCAAATTTAATTAAAAATCGATATTTATTTTCCATTCCCGACTTAAGCCTTTACGTTTTAAGATCGGAATTCCTTTGTGGATTATTCGTCTTCATTTATAGAATATTGCCGATAATATTTCATGTGGAATAATGGATACTATGGTTTATAGTGTTTGGTGATATTTTAGCGTAACAGATCGATGGTTAGAATGAGTCACGGGGCAACAACCTCGCCTAGACAGATGGCAAAGTAAACCAGTCGCTAGATTAGTCGCTAGATCGATTGAGCTATTTGCTAAACTACGATGGCGGTTAGATAAAAGTCTAGCAACAAATTCAATTACATTATAATAGAACAAGTGTTGAAAGCTTTTATTGGTTAAATATTTTCTAAAACTCTATGCATAGTTATGGAAAAAATTCATACCGGGCCATAGGTTTTTATTATGGCAGACACGTGCATATATTCCGAGATATACAACTAGTAATATCAATAGATGTATACCTGGACAGACGTAAACGATGTTCAGTGGTCCAAAGACATTTATTTGCACAAATATGGGTACATTTAAAGATGTTGTAGAATTGTTAGTTCACTCCATATTTTGCCT
>DWGJ01004343.1:0-11778 GCA_018246895.1 Aspitha aspitha aspitha | reverse complement strand
GGGGGGCTAGGAGGGGGGTGACAGACAACTCGATTGCAGTAACTGCGTTAGTGGTACGGTCGGTGATCAATTAGACGCGTTTTGAGCTCGGCGCTGCGGATGCTGCGGGAGTCGGCGACATTTTTTTTGTCCTCGTTAACCCGAGGGTGGTTTGTGATTTACGAGTTCAGTAGACACGCTCGTATTTGTGGTGGTTTTTGGTGGTTTTTTTTGGTATTTGCTGAAGGGTATTTGAGTGTCGCGTAGTTAATTATGCGTGAATTGATTCGTTCAGGAATTTTTTTTTTTTTGCACTTTGATTTGACTTGAAGGATCTTTACAAGGAGATGTGGAAACGCATGTAAACCTGCAAAATAATTCGGCCAATTAATCCCTTAAATTATAACGTTGGTTGCTCACAACCTAGATGGATCTCACAACCAGAAAAACCTGGATCTCACAACCAGAAAAAACCTGGCCACCAACGTTTGTTGCGAGGTCAGGTTTTTTCTGCCGGTCTACTTAGCGTGAACTGTGCCCAAAGCCGATACACGATAATTATAAAAAATTGATTCAATACATGTCTAGGTATAACTGTGACTCAATTTGAATTTCAATTTGATCTAAAGCAACGTTTCGCTTTTGTCATTGAACGAATATAAAATAGTGAATTTGTTTCGAGTCGATAATGAGGGAAATGTGCGCGATGTCTACAGTAATAGCATTGAAATATCGAACAAAGCACTTCAGAGAACACAGAGCTCGCGACGAGACGAGAAACGTTGCCGAGAATAACGCAAATTGCACTTTAGAAGATTCTTTGAGTCGTAAATGATGGGACAGAGACGAATGGACCAGCTGTAATCAAATCTGGGACCTAAGTACATTCGCATCCGGAGAAGACATTCAAATGTGTACTAGACATCTACTGCAAATTTGTAAAAAGATTATGCTTTTTGATTTGTCAGGTGCTTTTGTCAGATGCAGGCCTATTTTATTTATTCAATTTTGTTCTATTGTGATGCTTATCATATAGCATTGTATGTAGAGTAGAATCCCTAATTTTTAGATATACGAAAATCTTCAAAACATATTTTACAAAATGCTTTTGTCTAAATCAATGTTACAGATGATCAAAGCACAAGACGAGAAAACGTTCGTTGACATATGTGCCAAATAGGTCGCGTCTCCAATCCATAACTAGTTTTACCTGCTAAAATCCGGTTTTCGCTGGTTTCGCCCGGTTTTCGACAGCACAATTGTCACGTTCAGGGCGACGTGCTTTGTAACGTTGCATCCCGCTCTGAAATGCTTAGAATACTAAGCAGGTACCAAATATAAAGGAAAATTATATCAAATGTACCAAAATTCTAACACTGTTGCGACTGTTTTGACGTTTTAACAGATATACAAAAACTAAAGGGCCAGTAAAATCAAACCATCTTACAGGGAAGATATATTATCATGGTAGAACTAATGGGGTGATTTGGCATTTCTTGCGCCATTACCCCCACAGATAGAAAAATCGAGGGGACTGCTGAAAAAATTTTTGCCGCTACTGACCTATCTTTTAAAATTTTGTATGTAGTAGGAAAAAGATGAAATACATGTACTTTTTTTATTTCATTTATAAGAGACATGCCGGGGCCACCTCATAGCATAGCTTTTTACGAAAACGTGAGACGAAAAATTTATAGTACGAGTAGTATTGTCAGGTCTTTGAACGATTTCAACAAAAAAGAATTGTCTAAGTCCAGTCAACAATGAAATTTCTATTTTGTACAAAAAAGTCCAATTAGCATTGAGGCATAATTTGATTCATCCGCCGCTATTACTAATTAATTACGGCGCGCTGTTTCATTATTGATTTATAGATTTAACGACACAAATTAAAATCTGTATGTACATTATGTGTTCACAGGTTTAATTTGTTTGCTGTGAAATTAATTAATTAATAAAGTATTTTAAGGTCGTAATTTTTGAGATCCATGTTTATTTACCCATAGATTTTCCTGACGAACGTACATTTTGAATTCTGAAGACTACTGTATGTTACGCGTTCAAGCTTAAGTTTAGGAATTGAAGTAGTCTTAGAATCAATTTACCTAAACTCTTACAACACTCTTAAAGGGAATACATGACACTTAATTACAACACTGTAATTGAAATCTAGGATTCATTTTATGTAAACTATGGTATAGTTAAAGATCTACTTATGTTCGTACATGTATTGGTAAATCTGAGTATGAAAGTCATCCAAATCATTGATCATTTTATTTTTATCCACACCACCTTCGAAATGAAAATCAGTAGCAATACTTTATTGCGGGGTTGTTTCGTTTGCTTTAAAACTGCACTTATTTCACAAAGCTCTCGCTACTTCATATGAAAGACAGTAATAGCAAAGTACCATCACATCTGTGACTTTACCTTTACCTGTAAACGGACGTCTCTTGTGAGAAGATTTTTCGGTTCATAATTCCGTATGTCTGGAGAGATTTAGAATTCTCTAAAGAAACGTAATAGTATAGGCGACCTCCGAGATAATAGGCTAAATGCCAAGTTGTTGCGTGATTTTCAGCGCACAAAAGCGTTGAAGGAGTTACTTAGCAATACACAAAGTACGCTTAGTACCGCAGGAGGAACCGCAGCGTTATCGCAGGTGCAGTGGGTATATCCAGGCGGAGCCGGCTAAATCCGGTTATAACGCGGTTACTTCGCAGGATTAACTGTTGATCCGGTTCCGTGCTCGGTTGTAACTGATTTATAAACTTCGGGACCCTTTTTGTAGGTTGCTTAGCGGCGTTTTAGTCCTACAGATTTACTCATTTATTAACAATTTGTTTTTATTACATCTTTTCATAAAGCCGGTTATATTTAGCTGAATGCTTGTTTTCAAAGTCTTACTTCATAGTTAACATTAATTATACAAATATCATTTACAGTACACTATTCAAATATTCAAAATCCGGCTAGTAAACTGACAATGTCAAGTTAAAACCTGTATTAGCTGGTGTATTGAAGATTCCGACCACGGAGGGATCCTTCTCACGGCGCCTGACAAATGCCCGGTTAATTCCACCACGGACATCTGTCATTTTGCCCGGTTTCCTAGATTTGCATAATTTTATCGCGACAAATCTCAACTTGTTCGAACAATCCCCAAATTGAGTGTGATGTGAGCGTACGCGTCCTGAATTTCTTATTTCCGTGCCAAGTTTCAGGTTTCATGATTATACATACGGTTATAGAATATTATGCGGATGAATTTATTATGCGATTTCAACCCTCACGAGAATCCATTTAGCGTGGAATTCCTTTGTTACACCCCTTTATGTGCGAGGATTTTAAATGAAACGTTCATGAAGCATATTAGACATATTTTTGTTTGTTAGATATAAATATATTTTATATACAGAAGCGAATATGTGTAAAATAATATAGGAGTTACTAATATTATTGCACTCTATTACAATAGCAATAATCCAAGTTTAAATTGCAGTTTTAATTATTTAAAGAAAATATCCGATTACATTGAATATTAATGACTAAATACGATTGCAGTGTCCAAAATACGCAAATGAAGTTGCAATAGTCTGCAAAACTAGATCGGGCGGGTAATGCGGTAAGCGCGCGGTAAACGGATTAAACCGGTTCAAATTCGATATAACCGGTTAACCGGAACTAGCGGTATCGCACAGACGCAAGTTACAGCGACGCAGAACACATTTTGTGTTTTGTAACGTTGTCTGCTAACCTCGGACCTATTGTTATTATTATTGTAATCTCTGCAATGTTTTATGTCATTATTTCAATCTACATATATCATAATTGTTTTAATTAAATCGTTCCTTATTTAATACCCTTATAATTTATACCTTATAGAGACAGTTCGAATTACTCGGGCCGCCCTGTAACCGGATTTAGCCAGTTCCGACCGAATATATCCGGTACACCTGCGACTGCAAATCGGTTTTGCTTGAACGCACATTGACTTGGTACACACTCTGTATTACAAAAGGCTTTGTCCTTTAAAGCCTTCGCTATACAGATACGCGCAGTCAGGTGGAGGATTAGAATTGTCTTATAATTTTATGTTTACGATTTTGTACTTATTTTGTTTAAATGCAATTGTGTAATATTTTGTATTAGTTTAATTTTCAAAATAGTTAAAACACGTCTTGGTCTAAATCTCGATCGTGGAATTGGAAAGTGAACTGCGAGCGACACGAGTTGTTAAAAAAAACATGTTATATTTCTGAGTTGTGTGAAGTCTGTCAACGCACTTGGTCAGTGTTGACGACTTTGCCCTAAAGCCTTGGCAATATGAATGGAGACGGTATGAAGTGGTCAACTGTTAGTACAATTTTGTTTGGAGGAAAACTTAAATATCACTCTAAGTGTTAATTCAACTTAATGTACAGCTTTTACAAGTTTAAAACGTTGTAAAGAGTGGTCTCCTTTCAGCGTTCATTCGTTTCACTGAGTTAGTTGAAACTTAGTAATTATTCACAGCTCGAGCGGGTGCAGTTAAGAAAAAACGTCAGTTCGTTTGTTCGTCCCACTTAAATCGCTAAACAAACAACCCCGGCAACTAATAACTGTTTGCAACTGAAACTGGTAGCAGTCTGTGTTTTATTGTTGAGTAACATTCGCCGCTTTATACATATTAGCGCTTTATTTGCTTCAAGGAGGACTAAGTGTGAACGGGATGAAATGTTTTTAATTTAACTTCATCTGTAAGTGACAATAGGATGCGTGGTTTAGGTCTTTTATTACAATCAAATCGGCCTGGTTACCGTTGACTCTGTATAATGAAACAAAATATCAAATGTTTGTTGCCGAACAAAAATTTGAACGATCCTACAATAAATTCAAGAAACGTATAATGTGCATGCTTCGGATACTTTATCACTCTTTAATGTTCAATTTTTGTTTGTAAAATTAAATAAAAAATTGTTTTTTTCAATATTTAAAAACTGACGTCCATGTGTTATTCATCTGATTGTATTATGAATACATACATACATATGTGCATTCGTGTCCATGTAATTCAGGCGTTGGTTTCATTAGCAGGGGGCGCCACGGTCAATTCATCTCGCCTGTCCGGCGAACCTTACGAAGATTTATTCTGTAATGTTTACCTGCCTGCCCACTTTTATACGACCGATATTCGACAAAGACTATACTGAGAATCGAACCGCCACGCAAATGAATATAAAGCCTACCAAACATCTTTGAGTACCGAATTTAAAATAGCGCATAAAATATCTCTCAGTACCGCTTATACTTCATTTTCTTTATATTGTGGTATTTTTGTGGTATTGGTATAAAAAAACGAAAAAAACTTTTTTTAAATTAATATATAACTTGAAATATTTTTTTTGTATTGTTTATGGATTCTAGAGCTTTTGCCAAATGAAATTGCGATATATAAGTTAATACAAAACATCTTGGAACAAGGTTATCTCACGGTTATCATCAAATATTTAGTATACAGACATTTATAAAGAAGCTTATACACTTATTATACGCCGCTTTTTAGTAATAACGCGATATTATTATCTGTTCTGCGTTCAGTTGTCTTTGTCCGGACGCAGGTGCGGCTGTATCGGTATTTATACCGAGGTCTTAAGTCCAGGATCCGGGGGCTTAGTTGTGCGTTGTATTTACACTTTACGACCTAATATGTTACGAGTTGGTTGGCACATGTTGGGACGAAACAGTAAACCCATACTCGGAGAACCAAGCATTACCAAGTAACCAAGTATAACCAGATTACCCAGTATAATCAAGTATAACCAGAGTACCAAGTATAACCAAGTATAACCAAATTACCCAGTATAACCAAATTACCCAGTATAACCAAATTACCCAGTATAACCAAGTATAACCAAATTACCCAGTATAACCAAATATAACCGGAGTACCAATTATGACCAAGTAACCAAGTATAACCTAATTAAGCTCTGAAGCTGTTGTTGATGCCTTCACAATATTCCCTCCAAAATCAGGCTTTAAAACCAAAAAGCCGTTAACAGTATCTTCATTGTTAAGAGAGAAACAAAGGAGAACGCAGAAGTCACAAGTGGCGACTACCAGCCATGGACAGCTGTAAGCAACCTCTAATAGGACTATAGGAATAAGACTGTTAATGTTCATTGATTACAAATTAATTAGTTAACAATAGCTTCGATACGAATCAATTGTATAGGATTCCTTGTTTATACATAGAACTGCAGGAATAAGATGCTACATATTAGTAACGTTAATTAATTTGTGCTACTACATATAATGCAGTTAATATTGGAGGGTGATTAGAAATGCTTTGCTACTCTTGAGGACTGCGATCTCCTCTGATATACAGACATCCATACTGTTCAAAACAAAACACAGAATATTATAATAACATCAGCTTCACGATAGAATTAGGTGAGGTGGTGGTGCTTCCCGGGGAGACAGGGGACATGTTCTACCACCTACCAATTTATCTTGCATTTGGTTGATATTGAATACTAAACCAGTGTGTACCTTACTTTGGCATTCATAGGTTATCTAATCAACACTCTGTATATTATGTGTTTGGTAATATTGGGCTGTGGGTAGAATTGGGTCGGCGTATTATAAAGTTTTCGGTGTCTCTGAGGTTTTGCAACAGTGGAATATCGTGGTCCAATCATCCATAGTAATGGCAGATACTTAGGCCCAGCTGTGGGACAAAAAATGTTTCAAAGCGTTGCTTTTTCGAAAAATCCCACAGCGTTATACGTTAAATATTTATTTATTTTATGCTTTAACATGAGTGTTAATATTAAAGTGCGGTATTAAAGTTTTCTTTATTTCTCATAAGCTATTCGATATTTAAGTAAAAGTTCGAATGGCAAGTGACCATTCGCATCTACCTTCTAACTGTAACGCAGCCTTATTGAAAGTCGCCACTCAGCCGTTGAATATTTGAGCAGTGTAATAACACCGGAAGTTTCAACCCTTCGTTAGCCCGTCGTCAATCATGCTTCGAGTTCGTTAGGGCGGCTCGTTCCGAGCCCGTGATTATTAACTTATAAAAGTTATCGCCCGCCCAAATTAAACTAGCGAATGATAATTTGTATTATAATAATAATAACTAGGAACACTTCCACGCACGGCTGTCTGATCCCAAATTAGACGATTGAATGCCTGCCGTATGATGAACGAACAGCTGATATACTCGTATGTACGTGCAGTATAGTAGTTACACAGGTATTTTTGTTACATCCAGATGCAGGATAAACAAACGGCATCATCACACAAATGTTTTTCCTGGGTGGGAATCGAACCTAGGACCTCCGGTTTTGCAGTCAGCGCCTCTAACCAATCGACCACGAGGCCAGTCGAATTGTATTGTTATGTTATATACTACCAGTTATTCAAAGGCTTATCATAGTAAATTAATATTTATGAAGATATCTCATCTGGATCTGTATAACAACAAAATGACTAGGACAAAGAGTTTTTATTTTTAATAATTTTTCTGCAATTTCGCAGTCACAAAACCAATTCAAATATTCCACCCCCGAAGGACACCACGCGACCCGAGACTCTCATATGTAACAAATGTCATATAGCAGCGTCCCCTCGGTGGCAAATAATATTATAAGGTTGTATTATAAGGCTGTTGCTTTGCCGATAACGCGTGCAAACAACATCAATATACTGCTGTCGACCGCGCTAGGGACGCGCGCGATGGTTAAGCATCGATACTTTTATGTGCGGTTTTAGCTACCATAAAAAACACTGAAATTGGGCCTTTTTTTGCCGAGTGTAAAAAGCATAATTTATTCCGTTGTTAATGCAAAAAATGCGAGAACTTTCCATAAGCTTAATTTTTTGTATTCATAAAACGTCACAGACGCTCAGTTGACGTCAAATGTTAATAAGCGAACGTTTAAAGTATCATAATTTCATGAAACAACGTACAAGTGACCTCGCTAGATGTTTTAAGATGAAAGCGAGAATATAGCTCGGAGATTTTTACAACGGTCCGCGTTTAATTTTTTCTTCTAGTTCTTTTTTATATAAAGCGTAAGTTAATTGCTCCATTTCTTCAAGAAGGTCACATTATATTATACATCTCTAAGAAAGAAATAAGTTTTATAATTTGTCAAGTAGACATATTAAACTGTTGATATATACTGGCGACCTCTTGTGGCATAATTCCAATTTAATTGACACGGTAAACCTACGTCCTTTGTTATCGTTAAAAAATAACTCAATTCACTTCCCTTCATTCATTAAGAAAACCCCAATTACAGCTTTTAAAGAACCATCCATTTTAACCTCGAAATTCATCCATCGAAACTAAGACGAATTGTGTTAGATTAATATCACGATAATAATACAGAGATAAATATAAACGTAACTGTCATTTAGATTATCAATAATAGATAATAAAATACCTTAGGAGTATTCTTATCGATATGTACCGATGTCCCATCACTATGACTTTAGATCCCGGACAGGCAAAGTCCACGCGATATACTCCGTGTACACAAGCCTTAAGGCTTCGTTGTTTAGATACGGATAAAGAAAATAAAACTGAATTTCGCTTTATTTTTTTCTGTTTATCTTCTGCGGTAGAGTTATTTTAGTATTAAGAAGATCCTTTGGCTTATTGTTAGGTAAATTTTTTTTTTCAAGAACTTTTTAACTCTTTTGTGCCAATAAATGTCTTAGTTTTTGTCTTTTAACTGCTGTGTCACAGTGGTTGCTCAACCATACGTGATAGAGTGGTAGCCTACCACCTTTTACATCCATTTATACGTCAAATAATCTACTCATTTACGGCTTTCACTTTTATTCATTCGTTCACATAAGTTTCAAAATTTCTATCAAATTGTCCACACTTGAAAAAGAAAATAAAATTTATCAAAGCTACAAAATATGTGCGTGCATACTTTGATAATGCGAGAACACACACTCATTTTTTCACAACACCGTTTTTTTGACAAATAAATAAAATTTCTCTAAGCTGAAATACTTGTGATAAACCTGAAAATCCGCCTAAATTAATTTTCGGCTTACACCGATAAGCGTATTATCTTCATTCGGACGTTAAAAAAAAAGATTACAAATGAAACAAATACAATAAGGGCGGAACGAAAACTGCCGCCAAAATGTATAGATTGTACACGGATAGGTGGGATGACCACAATGGCGGGTATTAATTAAAAATACAACCAGAAGTGCGTCAGCGCGCTGTTGATTGCGGGCGCGCCGCCCCCGGCCGCGGCCCGGGCCGGCCTGATTGACGACATTTGCACAACGCCAGGGTGTACCACTTCGCTTTTTAAAGCGGATAATTCTATTTTTATTTATTCTAACATATGCACGTACACTTACATATATGTGTATGTAAGTACATTTATCATATATTTCTATAGTAATAGCCATTTTGCAGCTTTTAACATTTCTCAAGTTGATAGATTACAAAGTACTATTTTGTATTTTTCACTCTGAGCGTATCATTTTTACATTTGTAACGTTAAAATAGTTTAGCCTAAATGTATCCCCTATTTCATTGCCTTAAGCAAAGAATTTAAGTGAAGAGAGTTTTTGTTATCAACGGTGAGTTACTACAATAATTATTATAATAATTTACAGATTTCTGTTTTAAATAACCAACTTCCAAACAAACCTTAATCCTCGTATTGTATTCCTTGTATGCGTCGTAGCGTAATGTTAGTTACCATGTAACCTCCCTGAATAAATAGGCTGTGAAATTTTACTTCAAAACTCTAACGGGTATTTTCAGGGATTGATGTATACAAACAGACATTGCTTAAAATTTAGATAATAGGATGGATAAATATAATATGAGAATAATATAGCACATGCCACAATTTTCCTGATTGTTTTAGCGGGCAGGTTAACGCAAAATGGCGTCGGCCTGTTACTTCATGATAAGCGTACATTTGCATATTTTTCCCATAAATTTTTCGTTACTTAACATATATTTGTAATAATTTACATCATGTAAGTTTGAACTGAATATCGAAAACGATTTTATCTTTCCTAATATTATTAATGACAATATCTTTTTGTGAAAAACGTGTACATACATTATACTCATCGAACCGATGATTATAACTAGCCTGAGTCTCATAAATATTCAAACGATTGTGTTCACATGTCAATTTCTTCTATTTTCGAATACATTTTAGGTATTCCTGGAATTTTATAGAGTAATCGTGGCGACAAGAGCGCACCTGTGAAACGTTACATGGAACCTCACTTCGACGCCAATGTTTTGTGAACTCGTGATAATTTGGAAATACGAGTAGGTACGTACGTACATGCCAGCGGATTGTGACAGTACTGACGATATTTCAGCGGGCTCTTGATGGTACGACGAGAGCTACTCGCCAAGTCATTCATCGAAGTCCGAATATTTGTTTTGTTCGTATGAAAGCCCATGGTTTGGATTTGTGCCTCCTCATGCGTCACTCCGGTGGTTTGGGAATTAAGAATTCAATATTCTGACACGTGGCTCTGTCTTAAAAAAGCTAAGTGCAATTGGAATCACCATTCTTGTCCATCATTCTGGTTACTCCAACATGTATTGGTGATGATTTAAAAGCATTTTTATAGGATTTTGTTGGTTCAGTGAGGCTGTCCGTTCGATCCTCGCCCAGGATACTTATTTCTTTCCTCTGAGGCTTGTCATATTTAGACTAACAAAAGAAAGTCTACAAGCCATAAAATAATAAGGATTTGAAGTATTTCAGTAATCGTATGTACAACATAGGACCGTACATAGACGAGTTATTATACTATGGAGATGGATTGACACAGACTTTTTATGGAGCAAAATAGGTTTTCACTTACCATTATTATTAAACTTTAAATAGAACTTCATTTTTCACTATGAAAAATTTAAGTTCTTTAATAAAAAACCGCTTGAATGCATTTTTCCTGCAGGATATTTTCGCTTCTTATCGAACGGGTGCACCGTGCTCGCCTGCACTGTGATTGTTGCACTCACCCGCTGACGCATAATATAACCTTTTATTCACAATAGAACGGGAAAATAGTGCATTTCGATTGTCCACAGATTATAATAATATCCTGGGACATCTTCAAACATGGTCACCTGATCCCTAACTAAGCAGCAATCGTATTATTGTGACCGAACATTTGTATTACATGCTATATTAATATAACTAAACATACGTGTTGTTGATTTTTTATTTATTGGGCGTGTGTTTTTTTTAATCTGTATTATTTTGGGGCAAAATACCCGGTAATAGAAGCTTTCTTTCTTCTTAAATCATATAAACTTCTATTCCAAAGGTCAACACTTAGTAGCGGTACTACAGACTGTCTGTATTTGGTATCGGTGTGCGATACTACTCGTATGTATGAGTACCTCGGTATCGCTGTGTGTGTGTTTGTTCAGGCTTTACATATCTCAACGGGGCTGAGGCTAGCCAGATTTTAGGGATTTCGCTCTGCGGTCGTCTCAATTTCGCCGAATTGGAAATTTCCCGCGCGCGCGTTTTTTAATTTCCTTAAAAGCCTTCTCAACAGTCCAGTCTCACGGTTCTACATAGTAATTAGAATTAACAATTTTATTCGTCCCGATGCCTAGATGAATTATTAAATTCGTTGAGGTAATATCCTACTTATAATATTATAAAATAAATGCTAAAGTTTGTGTGTATGTATGGATGTTTGTTACTCTTTAACGCAAATACTACTGAATCGATTACGATGAAATTTGGTATGTAGGTAGCTGAAGACCCAGAATAACACATAGGCTAC
>DWGJ01004342.1:0-11779 GCA_018246895.1 Aspitha aspitha aspitha | reverse complement strand
AAAAGGAATTAAAAAACAGCCCCCCCCGTTAACAAAAACCCATCCCCGCCCCGGCACCCGGTCCCCCCCCCCCCCCCCTTAAAACCCCCCCATAAGAACTAAGGAACGATAAACACATTATCTGTAGTCATCGTAAAATATAACTTAATGACTCTTCTAAAAGAATAAGTTGGAATATGTAATGTGTCATTCAATGATCCCTATTGTATAAAATGTTGTGTACGATGTATAGTAATGTTCTCCCTTATAACAACGTATCTCATTCATAAACGATTATTGTTTTCAATAAGGACCCGGGACAGGTACCGACTACACCGGTGAGTACCGTTGCACGACAAGGAAGCATGCAACCCACCGCGCTGCAAATGATTGTCGATGCCAGTACTATCCGTTCGCTGAACACGCTTTGGATTGCAACGGCGCTATATTTTTTCTCTTTCTGTAATACGATGTTCAAAAGGCACAGAATTAATGAAAAGACGTGTATCCTTAGATCCGATTGACTTGCAACTGACAAGCGGCATCGATACACTCCCGCGTGCTCCCCGCTCAGCTGTCGTTACACACTAAATGATATCCGTCTCACTTGGACGTTGCGTATCTCGTTCAATTAATGCTATCTCTACAACGCAATGTAACTACGAGTCTATCACCTAAATACACAGAAATCAGTCATACAATTAACTAAATACAAAGTGTAAAGCTTATTTTGTTCCGTTTATATTTTTAGCTTCTAAAATTGGATGTCCCGCTTTATAAGATTATAGGAAACGGTTTTTTTATTGGATGTTATTATCCAGTAATAAAGTTTAGTATAGAAATATAAAATTATAAATAGATAAATACTTGTTTCATGTGGTATCTGTAGCGTTGGTTAAATGACTAAGTGTTGTTGGTGTTGTATTATTGTAATATTGCATGTATAGTAACAAACTTTTCATGTGGTCGAAGCGCCTCGGCGGTTGAACGCTACTGTCGAACGATTGCGTCAGTAAGAGTTAGTGTGAGCGTGTTGTACGCAGCGGCAGTGCCCGCGGCTGGCGGCGGGCGCGTGGGACGGCGCGCTGGCGGCGTGGCGCGGCGCGGCGGCTTCGCTGGCCGCGGCCGCGCGTGCGCGCTTCCGGGCCGCCGCGCTGACACACATCCACTGGCACCTCTTCCAGGAGTGAGTGCCGACGCGCGCGCACACCACACTCGCCTCACCCTGCTGTTGCTGGACTTTACACGACCTCCAAGCTCACACTCGGCCGTTAGCCTTTCCGTCCCGCCGCACGGGTCGGTCTCGGCCTCGAGACCATAATATATAAGATCAGGGGTTATTTTCTTCTGGAAATATAACACAATGTGATTTCTCTAAAACAGAGAAATCACAGAGAAATCTTATAAATCGACAATCCACAACATAAATGACTCTAAAACTAAAACAAGTTATTAAAAACAACATTTGTAATTTAACTCCGTTATTCTGCGATTTGAAAGACTACAACGCGTGTTTTACATCAGTGGCTCCCTCTTTCGGCTGAACTCATACCTATTGAAACGTCAATGTCAGTGTCAACACAAAGCTTACATTAATGTTTGTACTTTACTATTTTTTTTACTTTCTTGACAGGTTGAACTTGAACAAGACTATAACAAAACATGGATGCATCGATAATCCTATTGACATTTAGTTTGTACACCTAAATGTTGCAGAGTACAAAATATCGCCTTGACATGTTACAGGAATACGGTGCATTTGTTCATGGTCCTGAAGAATTGGGTGAACTACGACGGAGTGACGTAAATTCTTATGATGGAGTACCAAATTCTATTTAGGCTTCAAAAATGTTGCTATACAAATTGCGATACGTATATGAAATTTTGTGCTTTCCTTATACTAATCACACTAATCTGCAATGAAAAGGAATCCCCTACGTAAGTAGGTATATCGTTTTGTTAGTTACGTACCTACATTCGATTTAAAAAAAACGTGTATACTTACAATTATACTCCAAGTACCCATGTAAGGTGCGTGCAGGGTGTTTTGCTCAGTACTGTGACACAAACTATTGACAATAAGCTACACATAGAAATAAAACACATAAATAGACGTTAATTTGTATTAAATTTCAGATTTACCAATACATTTAGTATATTCATTGCAATTACTATTTAATATGTAATGTAAAAAGTTATGCTATTTCGCTATCAAAATTTTAATAATAATCAAATGTGTCAATAAAAATTAAAACGGCTCGTTTCTTTTGCGTACCTAATAGAGAGGTGAAAGAAAACATAACTTACTATTATATTATAATATTCATAAACATATTTGGAGAAATCGTTCCAATAGTACCTTAAACTAATTAAAATGCAACACACTACTTCATTCTAATGACAATGCAAAGTAATTGTGACATAAAGCATCGACATTACATAATCTATCTACGATTAATCATTACTTTTAACGGTATAATATGAAACATTTACTGGTTCTAATAATATAATAAACCTGGTCAGTCCACATCGAGCTCACGCTGTTCTCATCACAGCTTCATAAAATGTCAATCCAAATGTAAGTTAGTGACCGTTTTCATTGATCCATGTGGCAACGTGTAGTGTTACTGCTGTGACAAGAACCTATTCACACTCCGTCGCCAACATGGTCTTATCTGATCATACCAGTCTACATTCCAGGTGATGTAATAATATACACGAAGTTTAATTGGAAAATAAATACAATCAAAAAAATAACCTGTGTAATTAAACGCCAAATATATATAAATGTAATGTATGTATAAATGTAATAAAATTAAATATCTGGCTCAAGAACATTTACATTGGCTGAAAAGTTGAAACAATAAAATAAATAAATACCAATTCTGAGAAAACAATACCACCTTCAATATTCAGTAACAAAAATATTGAGAAGTAATACTTGTGGAACACGTATAAAAAAACAATGATTGCAATGTTTATTACACTACAGAAAGGTGAAAATAGTACAGGCAATATCTAGTACAGGCAATCGTCTCATACGCGACCAAATCTAAAGTCACCAAAACAAATAAATTGAATAAATGGAAATGTTCGTTTATCAAAATGTACGTGACGGAAATGAGGCTTAAGTCTAGGCTGAAGAAAAAAACATGTTACCGAATGTAACAGTTTTTGAACCAATTTGAAACCAGCTCCAAGTTTATAGATGACATCATGATTTTAAATGCACATTAAATAGATCGGCCGATATCAATTAGACCACGAGGCTGCTTACATTAACGTCGTTGCATAATGCAATAAAGATGACGCATGTGCAGTTGACGCTGAGTTGTGCCGATAGCTACTTACCCAACGAGCGTAATGAAAACTCACCTCACGCACAATAAATTACTAATTGTGACGATAACATTTCCGATTCATGTTTATGGTAATGAAACTTGCATTTATAACAAGCGGGTAAACAAAGTGTGCTACAAATACACTATTGTCTATTGGCACAAAAGATGATCATCTAATGATAACACTCAACAGGAATATGGTGTAAAATCAATTTAATTTTTTATCAATGAACTACGGGGTCAATTAATCTTACATTTATGTAGGTAATGGTATTTTCATAAAAGGTATTGTCTAAAAAGATATGCTATGTTATTGACATACAAATTTAGTTTCTAATGACAAGCAGGTAGCTGGTAATGACAAAACTAGCATATCGCTCGACACAATCCGTACACTATAATATCGTGAAGTGTATTAAACGTATATAACAACGACAAAATAAAAATATAGAAAATGTTTGGACTTTTATTATAAAAATTAGTGTCGATTGTAGAAAACCGAAGTGAGTAGCTTTAGCACGGTTGATTCAAATTCTCATCCGATTTCGGAGGCTGCACCGACGGCGGAATCGGACTCTAAAACAATTAATTCAAAACTGAATTCTGTGTTGAATGCAAAAAGTAAAAATTATACTTAAATCTTTACATATAATCAAACTTATTATTAAAAAGCAGTCACACTAAATGACATTAATTGAACACCAAAAACTAGAGTTAGTCAACAAAAATCAACACCGTATGGATACCACCACAAATACCTTAAAACTCAATAATAGAAAAGTCAATAATATGTATATAAGTACTCGGGCTGAAACAAAAAAATGGATGAAAGTTAGATGAAAAATTATAAACAGTCGATGACGATATCACCCTCCACCAAAAGGCAACTGAACGGAACGAAACGAAACAGAATGGAGAAACCCACACAACTGGCGTGCTTTACCTCTTGTCGTGATTGGTTGTGACTGTGTGGGAGCGGAGACTGCCCTCCGACCTGCTTGATGTACTCTTTGTCGTCAAATATTTTGACGTCACCGCCGCCTGGTTTGTGTTTCACGTTGTCGAGAGAGCCCACCTTGCTTTGGGCTTTGAAATCCAATTTTTGGTTTTCAATCTGTTCGGAAAAGTGAGCGTGCGCTAAATATACCTAATGACGTTATAAAGCATTATAAAAATAAAGAGTCCCGTAATATTGTCTATGTCATTGCGATATTTCATGTGCATTAACTTTTTATGATTACGACACTCTTTTTTACTATACAACAAATTAATGTTAGTGTTACTATACGTAGGAGACATGTATCTACGTATAGATGGTACCTAGATTGTGATTATAAGGCCATTCGGTATACTACATACTATGCGAGTGAATTCAGTGTATCATAAATTATAGTGAAAAGTTCCATTGACAGTCTAGCTATCTAGTGCATCTGTCGTGATTTGCATTGGTAATAAATACATGAAATTTATAGATACATAAACTATTATTGGTTGGTTAGCGTGCAAGTAAAACGTTTCAATAATTTTTATAGGCGATATTCAACTTTGTGATTTTTCACAAGATTCAACAATCACTTTACTATTTGTTGACAAGTCACGTTAAAGTATTATGGAACATAGCAGTCGTCGTGAAGTATCATCCATACGGTATATATATCGCATGCCCATTCCTTATTGCTTTCATCGAAAAAGAAACACGTGTATTCATTCACATCCCAATTAATTTGCGTGACGAGTCCAAAACTCGATGCGATATTTGAACGATATTCATAAACTTGTTGATGTGTAATAAATCATTCCGGATAATTTAGATGTACCAGACTGACCTTCCTGCGCAAATAATGAAAGTTAAAAGGTTTGTTCGACGCCCTCCATCGGGGTAACGCCCATTTAACAAACTAAAAAGAACAACGACACTCGATTCTCGTTCGCTATTTCAGGATACTTATCGCGGCTGTAAACTTTAGAAATTTACATGTTATTGCTAATTAAGAGCCAATTATTTATGGAAAAACCTTCATATATTTTTCTTCGTCAATCAATACTCTTCTATGTTGAATAATATCCATTATGGTATTTAATTTATATTCCAATTTCAATTACATCCTTCTCTAGCTTGCTCAACCGGATATTCGTAAAAATCTCGATGTTTTCACATTTAGTCTGTTGGAATCGAAACTATCAAAGATTAACATGTTCTATTACCTTCACACCTCCTCCACCAGGCTTGTGGTTGATGTTCGCAGTGGAAGCCACCTTAGGCTTGGCTTTTTCCTTGAAGTCCAGCTTAACAGTTTCGATCTTCTTGTCTCCACCACCGGGCTTGTACGTGGCGTTCTGCAGCGAACCTATCTTTGACTTCGCATTCCATTCCAATTTCGTAGTTGTGATCTGTAACGAATAATAAATTGAATAACACTTATTAGTTTAAAACAAAGCATGAATTTAACTATCACAGATCTACTTACCATCTCATAGAGTTAGGATTATTGGGCAAATCGAAACCTCTTTAACATTCAAAACGAAATTACAAGAAATTTTGAACCATGACTATATTTTAACAAATCTGCCCGGACTCACGTTACACGAGTTAATAAACGAGCTCGTTACAATTACAAATTTATTCACACGTTTTTATTTGAAACCTTCATCATCATTATATTCATATACCACCTACCTTCTTACTGCCACCACTCGGAGTGTAGCCATCGTTTTTCGCTGCAATCTTCGGCGTCACATTATTGAAGTCTATTTTCCTGTTCTCAATTTTTACTTTCCCACCACCAGGCTTATAAGTTGTGTTCTCGAGCGAACCGATCTTTGATTTCACCGCTTTTATATTCGGCGATGGCGCACTACCGACCTGAACTTTATTCATCGGAACCTCTGTTAAGATAATTAAATTAATTAGGCAGCTAATTAAATTTTATTGTAACTTTTAAAAAATCTGCGTAATAGGTATATAAAAGTGTATTGAAATAGTTACTTTTAAAATAAAAATTGTCACTATGTATCGTTACAGAACAGAAGAACAGAAAAATTGACGGTGCATAAATGAAAGCTAATATTAATTATATGCTTATAAAATTATGTCGTAACTTACTTTTCTTTTCAGGTTGCAGATTTTCAGGGGTCTTTGCTGTAGCGCTCTTGCTAGAGGACCGGGAGAGGCTGGGTTTTAAGCTGCTACTAGACTTCTCCTTAGTTGGCAACTTGCTTGGAAGTTTTTTGTTCGGAGAACTTGGCGATCCATTTACGTCCTATAATAAAGTTATTTCAGTTGCAAATAAAATAAATAAACAATATTAAGGATACCTTTAAGCGAAATATACAACACTCAATCTTATGAAATTTACTTACGTTCCCTTGAGTAGACTCATCAACACCGCTGTCATTGTCTCCATCTAAAAAAAAAAATTCATTTCAAGTATCTAAACCAATATACACATATAAATAGTTTACTTTAGGCTCAGATCATCTCAAAGTTAAGTAAAACGAGGTATTACTATGAATAACTTGGATCACCCTAATAAAGTACCTTTTGGACGAGCTTTTGGACTAGACGCAACCTTTCGCGGAGTTGATTTTTTGGTATCTGTAGCTATTAAAGTGGCATTAAAGTCAGTAGGCTTTTTAGCTACTGCAGAAGGTGGCCTGGCATCAAATACAGGCGACTTCGGAACATTTTTATTTGGTGTTATCGCTGGCTTCACTTCTTTCATAGGCTCTGGTTTAGGATCTTGTTGAATCTCAATTTTAGGAGTTTTTGGCCGCTGCGGTTCTGGTTTTACACCTTGAGACTTGTTAGAAATTACGGAGCTTTGAGATACATTCTTAGGTTCCGGAGAATCATCACTACGCGTTAACGATGGTGAACGATCAGACAGGTCTGCCTTATTCTGAGTTTGCAATGTATCATTTTTGGCGGATGTTGAGTTATTTTGACGAATGACGTCGTCATCGTCGTCTAATTTCTGCTTTGAGTTCAAGTTCGATAGTGATCCCATAAATGATTCAGTCATTTTGGATCCTGACAGGCGGGATTCTGGACGATCTGCTATATCTTTGGCTCCATCATACGAAGCTTCTGATCGAATACTCTCTATAGAACCACGGACATTGTCTTTGCTGTCCTTGCTTTCCTGAATCAAACTAAGCCCAGGACTGCGGCTACCCATATCATCTATTCTTCCCCCGATAACACTGACAGATTTGCGTCGATCATCTTCCATTTTGAATGGACTTGCTGTGCCGGGTGCAGCTGCAATACTGTAACTTCTTCCTTTTGGAACACCCGGAATGTCATTAACATTCTCCGTCTTTGAAGTATTTTGGTTATCATTTGGAACGTTTTGGTTATCCAGGTTGACTGGTTTACTGACCTCGGGGCTTTTTAAAGAACCTTGCGATGGCTGTCTTGATAGCTGCCCAATCGACGGATTTACTGATAAATTTGAAGCTTGCTTGCCGTTCGGTTGCGGACTTATATGTGGTCTAGACCCGTCTGGTGTAGTCGCCCCACCAATATTCGGTTGCTGCCTGGGACCGAACTGCAGATTGTTCGGTACAAAAGGCCGTTGTGGCTGTTGCCCCGACGTTGGTGGTTGTTGCGGCCTAAGTCCTTGTTGCGGGGTTACCGATTGAGGACCTGCAGGCCGCTGTTGAGAAACCTGAGGACGCGGTTGTTGTGGGCCAGGTGCACCTGTGCTCAAGGGTCCCCTCAGTGGAGGTGTTCCTATACGAGGCCCGAGCTGAGGTGGGCTAGTAACAGCACCACCAGGCTGAAACTGCGGTCTTTGTTGCAGCAGAGGCGTAGCAGGTCTGGGTGGCTGAGGTAAAAATGTTGATCTTGAATCCGTTCGATTAAGAGGTGGGCGAATTGGTAGTTGATTCGATCCGGATGATTCGAAACCGTTTGGACCACCGGTTGACGGGCGGCTCTCCACCGGTGCCTTTAAAATAAACAGCGGATCGTTATTTCGGTTTTATCTTGAATGCTTAAAACATTAGATTAACAGGTGTATTACATGTATTATTCTTTCGAATTGTCTAATAAAACGCTTTTTACTTAGCTGCCTTTGAAAAAGTAGTGAATAAAACTCCAATATTTTCCATGGCGTGATTTTATTAAATAAGTAAGTTAACTTGTTACATTACAGAACTTTTTACGTGTAAAATTTCATACACGTTATTGTTGATAGATCCCGTAGATATTGGTGGACCATTTCGAAATATTGTAAAAACAAGATTGCAGGGTGATTGAACAAGTCAAAGAAGCGGGGGCGGCGACATCCGTGCTGCCACAACTCATACCCTGCTAGAGTGACCATGTCCAAGGTATAGTTCAGACAAATACTAACACACTCAAAAATTGCCTAAATATTCTATAATCGAAAAATGTTTCCTAAAAATGATAAATTTCATGTATGTACGTACATTAATGCACCAATATAAGTTGCCTGGTTAAACTAGGGCGAATCCTAAAAACATGCTACGTCGAGATTCTGTAATGATCTAATTGTTTTTCGTTTTCTATTATAAGTGAAAGAAACATAGTTAAAATTATCCTAAAACTGTATGTATATGTGAAATAAAAAACATCAGCTAACGTGACAGAGACTAACTTGTCTTTCGTACATTATGCAAGAAAATTAATTTGTACTTCCGCGTTCAGTCGCACACCAGTAAAAATCGAGCAATGCCCTGTAGACATACTCGTAACTTGTCACGAACTCGGCTACTGGGTCAACGAATTGACGGAGGATATAACCAATACCCTAAATTTACTGCTAAGAAAACATTACTTAAATTGAAATAAAAGCTATCAAGAAATACTTCGCTACCATTAAAACTTCTAAAAATTGGGGACAACTTGTACATTACTTCAATTTCAATGGAGAGCCTTAAATTTAATTATTACTGAACAACTAGCTGTTGGTTTAAATATAAGATTGAAGTTACGTTATTCTTATGAGAAGTTAATACAAAATACTTCCTTAATAAGACAGATTCAGTAAACATTACATTTAGTATTGTACAATAAAAAAACATTATCACCCCATATATGTATATATTTGACCTATGATGCATATCTCAATGACAACAACCAAGTAGCAAATTGATAACATCATAGGTAGTATGGTACCCACACGTTACGACAAAGGCCGTTAGGTATAGTGGTCGCGTGATCATGCGCTGTTACATAACGGGCTTCTTCGACCTACGTTGTTGAATTCACATGAAAAGAACTGTAAAATTTTGCGATACATGCATTGTTTTGCCGCAACCATCCAACAACGCAGTAGACTAAAACTATTAATGTCACACATGACTTAGGACGATACTGACTGTACACGAACGTCACTCGTCAAGGATAAAATTGATAACACTTACTGTAGAAATACAAAAGTCGTTCGATGAATCGTATGGAAGTTTTCGTGGAATCAAGTTATTAAAAGCCACGTCATTACCTATACCAATCATTAAATTAATGTGTGTATGCAATTTGTCATTGTTTCAATTTAATTCACAATCAATTGTTTAGTCATCAGAAACGTAAAATTCAAGACTTTATCATTATCATGTAGCTTACAAAATATTTCATGCATGTTGAAACGCTCTATCGTAATCCTCACCTTAACTTTGCAAAATCAAATTGAACCTTAAATATGGGAATGACAGAAGTGTGAAACTGTGTGTTATAAATAAAACAACAAGAAACAGCGATAAACAGTCAGTTTAACCCCTACGTTTATTCCCTTACGGTAGAACACAGATTGTATAGTTTCGAGTACGTGTATTATAGATAATAGGTTCATGTAATTGTGTTGGAGTGCTGGATTGATTCAGTTGACACTGGGTGCTGGGTGCTTTCATGTCGGCCATGAAGCTTACCCGGCTTCCGTTGTTACTTGTTACTTGTTCCATATTTTGCTTAACTACTGTAAACGTTTATACTCTTAGAGCAGTAAGCAAAAGTCTTTATGTCATAATCCTCGAACGATGGCGGGTTGCCTTTTTGCGATATCTCCCCTTGAAACTATAAAGACAATAAATTTTTATTAGCTTCCAGAACTTCACGCAAAGCCTGCTACCATAAAATGCCTCGGGTACCCGTGCTCAACTGACGCGACTATCTCGGCGAATACTACGTGTTCATGACTAAGTGTCGCTATAAAAACAAAATAAACAATGTCGATTGGCAAAGAAAAATATTATATTATATAATAAATCTTCGCAACCGTCATTAACGGCTAATAATACGTGATAGGTACAATACATTGGAGATGTTTCTTAAATGTAGAAGCGTGAATATGATATTTTATGGATTATTTACGTCACTTACTTTAAAACTGCACGATTTTAAAATTCACTATACATTAATACCTAAAACAACTATAATAATATGCAACGGTGCAGAAAGCAGCACATTTAGTGTATCGCATTATATAAAAGTCCGTACTGACCTTCCAAAAACAAAAAGTTCTAATACCTACCGTGTAACGGGATATGAACTAAATTGAAAATACTATTTGAAGATCAGTATTTACGTTCATGTAATTTTTATTGTTCGTTCAATTAATTTATCATATTGTTAAAAAGCTAGTAGATATACATAAGTGTAGGAGGTAAAAGCGAAGTAGTAAGCTTAGAAGGTAAATACCAGAAATTTATTGATTGTCTTGCCTATACTCTTAAAAAATGATTTAAATAAATAGAAGAAGTCTAGAGAAGCCTAAATTTTGTTACCTTCAGCTTCAAAAACAGATATACTTGGCGTAAAAATCTCGTTTATTTAGAAGAGGCTAATAAGTTAAGGTGATTCATTGGAACACTCATCGAAATAACCGACGAAATTAAAGTTCTGTTGTCGTAACCGTGACTACGCTTTCACAACTAATGGACGGTCAAAGAAAATCTTTTCATATTTATGACCAACAGAATTCCGGACATTGCTGTCTTAAATGAACTTTACTTTTCGTTTCAAGGATTTTTTTTAAACAGAACTATCTTTTTATTGCAACGATTTGTATGCAACAACAGTACAACATAGATCTTTACTGAAATGGAAACCTTTCTTTAACAATATAGAAAAACTCTCATTTCAAAAAATGAAGAAATACAAGCATCGTAGCAGACGACTTAAACAATAAATCAAATAGGCACCAACAACCCTGGTAACATATAGTGAGACCGCCACACACATCCACACACTTCACGATGATGAAAGTGTTTCAGTGTGAAACAAGATAACTACAGACTCACGATTTCCTTAATTGGTTAATTTGATGAACAGTGCCTCGTTAAACTTCGTCTACACGTGTAAACTGTTAATAGGCTTCCACCTAAACTCTTTGTCTCTGTTCTGTTATTATCTATACTAATATTACAAAACTAAAGAGTTTGTTTGGTTGAACGCGTTAATCTCAGGAACTACTGGTTCGAATTGAAAAATTATT
>DWGJ01004341.1:0-11779 GCA_018246895.1 Aspitha aspitha aspitha | reverse complement strand
AATCGACAAATACATAATTATGATAGATGAATCATTTTCCCTAAATTTTCATTTCTTTCGCAATAGGAAAGAGAGGCGGCCCGTGAAACGGCTAGGTCAGAAACGACATTTATTGACTGTTAGGCGATACGCAGTTCGCCCGGTCAGCTAGTGTTAAATAAATTCATTTATTATTAGAGAATCATAAGAATATTTGAAAACAATTTGTAACAGCCCGGCTAGCTCAGTCGGTAGAGCATGAGACTCTTAATCTCAGGGTCGTGGGTTCGAGCCCCACGTTGGGCGAATCGTTTTTGCATGAATGAAACAACAATTTTTAAAATTGTATAATTCTAATTTACAAATTCATATTGTAAGTACAACATTTTAAATAGAATTCTATCCTTTTAAATTTGTTTTTAATTAATTCTTGTTTCAGTGCCCTCTATTGGCACCAAGCAGAAATAATTTTAATTGTGTATGAATCTTATAACATGTCTTCCAATCATAAATTTAGTAGTATGAAGAATATACTAGATGGCGTTGTACAATTTGAAAACGAATAAGTTTTGTTCATAATATAATTAAACACTTTTATTATTAGTTTGAACTTTTACGATAACATCGTGCTTATGTTGTTTAGGGAATTCAATGTAATGAATTATTTGTTTCAAAATTACTAAGTATACTAAGTAAGTAATACAATGCCTTTAACATAATCCTTCTAAATGCTGAATAAAGATATTGAAAGATAACATCATTTATTTTTATATTATGTACGTATTGTTGTAATAACGATTTTTAGTTTCTTTATATGGCTGTCTTACATCAATTAGCAGATTTATTGTTATATGTTTCGAGATAGTATCTAAGTATTTATTTATGCACAATGTAACGATCTGTTTCCTGTTTATGCATCTTGAAAGGAATTTATTTTTAATATATCACAACTATGCGTAAAAAATCTATGTATTCAAAAGAAATCGTATTTTATAACTTGATATATAACTTGATTCAAGGTTCGTTTCGAAGATTTAAATCTTTCCAATAATACAGCTATGTATAAATAGCATATATTCACAAAGCAGTATTGAAGTACCTACAATTCAAGAACACGTATTTGTATAGAAATAAGTTTTAAATCAATTCCAATTACAGCCACAGCCGTAGACTTAGACAATTATGGATATCTGTTCTTTTATCTCTGAAATAACGTTATTACAATGTTTCGAATATTATCAAAACTAAGATAGAGTGAACTAAGCATTCAGGCGATTTTTCTCATATAAACGAAAATAATAAAAAATATCTCTGAGTAAAAAATATCATCAAGTGTCACACGATGAGATTTACCGTGGGCAACTCGGATAATTGCTGGACTTCCTCCGCGACATCATTGAGTGTAATTTGACTTGTTTGTATAAAATGCAGGCGACACGCGAAGTTCCTTTTATGATATCTTAGTTTGGGAACAAGTATGACGCGACTTTTGCCCATCTGTTGTGCTATTTGGGGTAAGTTGCATTTATTTAGTTACAAAGTTGTAATTCAACAGTTGTTATTTTGTTTTGCAAAGTTATTTTTTTCATTATACTAAATAAAACCTTAAAAATTGTTCTTTTCTGTTTGGTGCTTCTTTGTTTTGATTTTGTTCTGATTCTCTCTCTTTATTGGTAAATAGTCAATTTTTAAGTTTACCTATTTGAAAAAAATCGCTATTAAGTAAAACTTGGTTGCTTTTGTAAATTTCAGCTATAGTCCAAAATGGTCAGTCGGTGTCCACAAAATTAGATTTTGATGAAGATAAAGAAACGTCTTCATCGATATCGAATTCCAGAAAAGAGGATGAAGATGTTGAAGTTAAACACACCATTGTTGTTTCTACAAAACTTAAAAATAATAGCCGAAGAGGATTGCACAGTATCGATGGTTCGTTTACATTTGATAGCTTCACTTAATAAAATAAATAAATTAGTCTTTATATTCTAAATATTTCATAAACTTAACTCGAATAAAGCATCATTGCATTATAATTTTACTCTAGATGACTGCTAATACAAACTTAAGCTCATTTTATAAACATTTATAGGAGACAGCGGTGCGTTAACTTACTCAATAGGATATGAACCAAGTACCAGAAAAGATGAGAGCGGTGAAGTTCCTGTTATAAAAGGATATAAATCAATAGAGTCAACACTGATAAGAACTCCAGATACGCGTGACAAATCTATATTCACAGATCCTGTATTTGTCAATCGGAATGTACGGGACGGCTATGATACTTATCCTATAGCCAGCAATCCAGCACAATGGCAGCCATCTTCATTTTTCAACAACGTTAACTGGTGGAACGATGACAGCGTTGCGGGTTTCAACGATTTCGACAAGAAAAGAGATTGGCCAGGTAATAGAAATCAAGAGAAGTTCCATAGGAGAATCACAGATGACGGTGTCAAAGAGTTTTACTGTCGCAAATGCAGAGAACTTAGCGGTGGTACAAATGGTAGAGGATGTGTGCAGCAAAGGAGTCGATTCTACGAAAGTACGACGCAAAAAATTAAAATTGACGGCAAATTGCTGAAGTTTAACTAACAATACAGTAGGTATGTTTTAACTGATGGTAAAATGATGAGTCGCCGTACAAAAACACGTAAGAGATCCTATCTGATCGGCCTTCAAGCGGAACACGGATTGTAGTGAACACACGAGCCGACATAAAATAACGACTGATCTGAGTATTATTTACATTAGATAATAAAATTCATCTGCGATTATATTTTTAATTGACATAGTTGATATTTTTTCACTTTCGGCTACTTGATTCCATAAATCTATTAGCATATGATTTTGCGCAATAGTGTGTTAGAATATAATTTTCATTTATCTGAATATTGGGAAGCAAAAGAGGATTTTTAATAAAACGAAACGTAATATTGTTTTAAACAGCGCCAAATTTTATTTTCGCCACATTGACCAAGAACGTTATGCCTTAAGAAATAACAAATCACAGCCTTTTTATAACACAATGAAGTACTGTATTTCTATAATTTGAAAGTAACACAAAGTATAATAATGTTAATTACATGATTAGGCTATAATTTAATAGCAGCGCTGCGGTATCCTCATCGTTAGTTTAGTTGGCAACTCTGTAATGGGTGATCTCGCCGTTGTTGTTGATCTTGGTTTCAGCTCCTCTTTGAGACTGCACTTGCCCATCGACATTAGACGACGAAGCATAAGAAGAACTGGACACACTATAGTATCCGCCATTACCCGGATTAGTGTAAGTTTTAGTCACTTGCACATTTGGTGTTTGCTGGAAGAGTTTAACGTTTGAATGAGCTGTCGTTTGACCTTACACATTTCTGTATATATCGTATTCATCGTACTCGGTCACGCCAGGCATCTGCTATACACGAATATGACGTAAACCGCACGGCATGTGAGTAGAGTTTGTTGTGCAGTTTTATGTATATTCCTTAAAGGCATGTGAGACTGAATTGCTAAGCAAATTGATGTTTACATATCCAATACATGGAATATTAAGTTATTTTGTGCAGGTAAGTCAAGAAATTTGCGAATAACTTAGATGTGAATAAAAATATAACCATTGTAAGGGCAACGCAATGAATTTAATTGAAAATTAAAAAGTCAGTTTCAAGAGGACAATCAAAATTTAAAAAGTTTTTTGCTATCTTAACACGATTAAACTGACAAATTTAAAAGTAAATTTTAACTTATTAAGAAAATATGCAATCTGGCGAGTAGTTTACTGTTAACCAATACATTTAAATACAATACATGCATATATACAATAAATACAATTACAATTTTGAAGGTGTACTTACTGGATTTTCGGGGTTGATGGCGGCCATATGGTGACTGTAGCCGGGGCCGGCCGCGGCGCCCGCGAACGCGCTGTTCTGGGACATATCAAATGGCATCTGTCCCACGAAATTGGGAAAGCCGCCGAAAGGTGGGAACCTGAAGTCGAAATTGGGCATGTAACCAACCTGGTTGCTCGCTAAGTCGAAAGCTTTGTGAGCAGCGGTAAACGCCAGATCTTGGTTCGTTGAATCTGAACCAAAGGCCCTGTAAAGCACAAAAACGAAATCAAATATCTATCACACATTAATAAGAGAACACATGAGCGTGTAACAGAAAGCAGGTTAAGTGCACGCAGGAAAAGAAAAAGTGCTAGTAACAGTTAAAGAGAGTGACAAAGATTTTAATGACTCGTGAATTACACACAACATCAAAACGTAATTACATAAAATCCTCTTTGTACGCCACTCACACTTGTACTCTGATTACCTCGAATTAAACCTTTTCAATATTTCAAAGCCTCTTAGAGGTCGTAGCTGTGCGTATCATCCCTGAGGTCTTAAGCTATAAATTATACAATAATTCTATTAAAGGTAAATAATGCATAAACCTGTTAACATCGCCACTTGGTAACTCATCCACCAGAACTTGTAATGTTTAATCACGTTCTTAATCGACTGTTTGTTGAATAATTTAGTTGCAATTTTTTTAGTCATGGATATGTTGCACTGATGAGTCAGTCAGAGAAACATTTTTTATTTACTTACAAAAGTGGTATATACATGGGTGCTGGGTACATAAATATATTAAAACATACTCAAGTAACTGCCAATTAAGCTTTACAAGCACACCGACCTTCACCGGAAGCGGAGCAGCTACACAATGACAAATCTTACTGTTGGATCAGGTATTCGAAATTTCTAAAATACTCAGGGAAGAAATCCTCTATATCCTGGAAGCTGTGCGGCGCGAACGCTGGTGGCGGATAGTCGCCCTTCACGTCAACGACCTGGCCGTCTTTCAATCCGTAAGTACCCCCGTACCTATTTCCCGTTGAATCTTGATATGCAAACGCGCCAACACCGTCCGCAGGATTGGGTCTACCTGTAAGGGACAATTTACATCATAATAAATGAATATAAATAAATAACTGGGGCCAATTATGTCACGGCTGTCAGATCCCAAATTAGGCAATCGAATGCCTGTGTTATGGTCAACCGATAAACATACATATTATGCATACGATATAGTACTTATATAGATATTTTTATTACGCCCAGGCACAGAACAAGCAAATGTGCACATCACACAAATGTTTGTTCTGAGTGGGAATCGAACCCACAACAACCGTTTTTGCAGTTCTACGTGCCGATAATACTTTTTTCCAAAGTGGCACGGTGTCCAAATAATTATTTCTATGCAAAATTGACGCGCCCTCTATACATTTATAACTTTTTTCACACATACGAGCCAAGATACTTTTGACTCCAATATCCAATATTTGAAAATTAAACAATAAATCAATATTGTAGAAATAACCAATCACAAAACGACATTTTTGCGCTCCATTACGCCGGTTTTGCCGTTATGAATGTGAGACTTACTGAGTATGAAATAAGGAATGTTTTGATTTATTTGTGTTATAAACTGGTATTTTCAAACTTTTGATTTGTGCGAGTATTCATGATAAACAGCGATCTGACATTTGAGTATGTGAATTGTTTAAAACTTATCAAACATACGACCTATTGACTCTGCCGCTGGGCACGCGTCCACGGCCGATAACTGAGATCGGGACCTTGCTTTGTCACGGCCAGACCACCTTACATGTGTTATCTAACGATAACGACCTGCTGACTGACTCAAGGTGTCCTCCGAAACACGGATCTTGTTGGAATTTGTTACCAACAACGAATAGGACCACCCAGCCTTATGTCCACCGAAACACGGATCTTTTGAAATTTGTCATCAAAAATTACCAGACCACCCAGCGATACCTAATTACGTTTAGATTTTGTATCCACGTCAGGTCCACGAACGAATAGTTGTAAGTATTCATTATTATTTGAGATTATATTAATATTCGAGTTACGAAAGATTTACATAATTTCTCCAAAGTATTTTTCTCCAATTTACTAAATTATTAAAAATAAATAAATAATGATTAGAAAATCTTCACATTTTTAACATGACATTAAGCTTTCTCTCTCCACCAAAATAACATCGCACCGGCACTTATTCAGATAAAAATACCCATAGAATAATGAAAACACGAAGGAAATCGTTCAACACGTGTTCCTTACGCCAATGAAACTTGTCGACAATTAAAACTATGCAAACAAAATATAATTGATCACGTGGTGACGAGCGATGATTATTAAACACGATAATCAAATGATTCACGATACAGAAACTAATGACAATGTCCATTAGCGAGATGAATAAAAACTAAAGTCTGTTTGCGATCATTATTTTAAAATGGGAAAATCCCTCAGTCGGAAAAAAAAACAAAAAAATTACATCTACGTGATCAAAATAATGATAACGTTGTTAAATTCACATACAGAAATAAGACGTAAATTGGTTTAAACTTGCCAGTGCGCTTTGGTTTTCGTACAGTTTTTCAACAGATAGAACTGGCAATAGATTTTTTGTAGCTACCTTTTTATAACTAGTAAACGATCTCACTAATTACAATTATATATCATCTATTATATTATTTTGTTCAGATTACCAATCATTCGAAATTTGAAAAATACAAACTGGGTAAGGAAAAATAAATATTCCATAGCGTAAACATTGTTTTTCAACGTTTAAATATTAAAGAAATCTATAAAAAACGTCTTGAATTATTATTATATGCTAATATTAAAGTGTATAATTAAAAAAAACAGCTTTGTACGGAATTCATATAACAGTATTATTCATATACGGTACAACAAAAAATCTATAATTCATAATATTTTTTCTGTTTGATTTTTGTGGATAATCTCCGAAACGATTTGAGCTATTTTGAAGGTTTTTCAAGGGCACATTGCTGATTCTAAGGAGTAACTTAAGCTACTTCTATTTTACACAAAAGATAAACTACTAACAATCATATTCTACGCGGCTATAACTGCAGCTGGTATATAATATACGTATTGTTTGTGATATAGGATATGATATCGAAACAAAAGTATTTTCGCCATCTGTGTAGTGTTTACTTATTTCAGTATTTAATAAGCATTTACATGTAATAACCGTGTTAACGCGTATACGCAGTCACTTAAAATTTGTTTATTGGAAATGGCTTTGTTTCATTACAAGAATAAACGTGATTCAATTACGTATGTACTAAACTTGCTGTGTGGGTTCCTACCTATTTCTTCTAAGTGATTCGTCACAGTTAATGGATGTGGCTTAGAAGCTTCAAGGAAAAATTTGACGCTAAAGTTTTCAAACTCAATAAAACAATCATCGGACGCCCTTGACAATGATCTCTTTGACTTTGAGATTTGTACGCAATGGTTATTAAAACCAATTCAGTAACTGATTCAACCTATAACTAACATATCATCAGCTTAAAGCAATTTGAATTGAGGATGGCAAGAATGCATATACGTTATACATACATATGATTCCAAATTGATTCCGTCATTCTCAGGTACGACAATTCTCAAAGCAAATGAAACAGTGAATAGGCACTTTCAAGTCCAGGTTTCTACATCCTAGACCTCACCTCACTTACCATCAGGCGCACCCGCAGTCTAGCGTAAGCCTAGCACAAAATAAAAAAAAGTTAAAAAATCCCGTTGTCTAATGAATAAATACAACTAATAAACTTACCTTTCAAACTGGGATTATTTTATAAGGCGCCGACAATTAAGAAAAATACGTTAGTCCAATTATGTGATTAACGCTGGAATATAATGTTATTATAGATTTGATAAATAAAATAGACAGACCTATGAAAATTGTTGTAACCGCAGCAACAGCACAACGGATACTAAATTAGTCGACTTGTCGAGTCACAACTGCGTACGTGTATGACTAATATTCGAAACTAAAGCCTTATTGATCCAGGTTTGTTTACAGTTTTTCAGGCTATTTAAACCGATGTCGTCATTCAATTTTCACAATAATTACAGACATTTCATGGCCAGCGTTACGTCATTCGCTATTTATTGCTGTGCATGCTTGGATCTAGGACTTTAGTAGGTACTATATGCACTTCCGATTAGAATTTGTGTCATGTTCATTCGCAGTAGTCGGTCCGGTTTTGATAAAACTCCGATTTTTCACACCGTTCCTTATTGTATTCATTTCAATTGTATATAAAAACTGCGTAATTAGACGTACATACGCTGTTTTCCTGTCTTGTGTTATCGTTAGCATACTTTTTCCTGTACGAAGTTGAATTTTTTACACGCTCACATCACCTGCGAGTATCTTACATGTACAATGATATCTCTACTGCCATTTGTCTGAAGACGCTTTGACGAAACGGAACCGAATTATTGTTGTGGTTTGCGAACATCCCACTAGGAGGGCGGTCATTCACCACCAAGCCTGTCTATGTATTTTGTTTCGTATAAAGAAATTCGTAACCATTTCTATGCCCGCCCGACCCGCATTTTGTCTCTTTGTTTTCAAACACTACAATGCATAGAGAAAGACCTATCAGTGTCATGAAACGTACAATATAAATAAATTATCTATTAGAGTCACGTACAAAAGTTACTATATACGTAAGTATAGCATTTATGGTAAGTTCATTATGCATAAACCCTATATAAAATAGTTAAAAGTCAGACCTTGAATACTGAATAGCAAACGCAGTGTAGTGACAGCTAACTCATTAGACATTACTGTTAGAAAAAAACATAGGTATTGTTCTCAAATAAATTTATGAACGATGACAAAAAATGTCTTCATCCTCAGGTTTGTTATACGTACATAATATTGCGATTCATTGACAAAAAGTTAAATTTTGAATTTGTTCCCAAGTTTAAAACTATCGTAATACGAAATTTTCGGACAAGAGCTTTGGCCGTGAAAGCGTAACAGACAGACTGATACCGAGTTACTTTTGCATTTATAATATTTGTACCTTTTCATTTATAATAATTGTCTGTTTGTCTGATTACTTTGTGAACACTTAAGCAAACAAACAATTGATATGTATGGATATACCCACGTCGAACATTTTCTGTGCAAGAAATTTGTTTAGGAAAGTAGGTTAAGCAGTACCATAAATTTGTGCTGTTGTCTTTTTTATTTGTTCTGCAAATAGGTATTTATTATGTCAGTGTACATAATTATGAGTAAATAAATAAACTAAGATGAGGTCATGTATGTAGGTAGAGAAGCAAAAAAATTAATACACCTGCATTACTTATATTTATAAGCTGCTAAGGTTTAGCCATGGTTAATTATATTCCAATTTACAATGTAATCTCAGTGTATAACGTTCAATTATAAGAAAAACACTTCAGTAAGTTATTGTTAGTAAGAAGCAAATGGAAATAAAGGTAACTAAGTATACCAATAACATTAAATCAACGATTGTTCCTGAGTTCGTGGATAAACGCAAATGTAACAATCAGTTCTGATTAAATCGTTCCATGAAACCATACATTATATAAAAAAAACTGTATAAGTGACAATTCATATAAAATGAATTGAACAAAAAATTGGTATGGTAATAATGCGTCCAAATCTTAATAAGCGTAGGTAATTATTGAATGTTAAATTTAAAGGTCTATTGTCTATTGTTTGGTAGGGCAATTTAGTGGGGTCTCTACGACTCTATGGAACTGACATGGCGTAGGTATGTTTACTCTTGACGTATCTAAGCTGTGGAAGAAATAAAAGGCTTTAAAATAAATCTTACTCATTTATCATTATAGTCCGAAGACTGTAAGCGATAAGTCTATTTTGTAATTCACGTCAATGAGGCGATCAGTTAGGTTACAATTGATTCAGATATCTAAACATACATGGATTTATACCCGCGGTGCAGACGCATAAACGATGTCAGTTAATAAAATTTTAAAACTGTTTGTCTATTAGCGGTGAAGCCAAATAATGGTGCGAATAATTTTAACGCAATCCTGAACACGATACCATTATTTCATATTTATAGGTCTTTGACTTGAACATTGTGTTCGGGTGCAATTTCGCACGAACAATAATTTTCATTCCATTTATGTATAGACACGGTGTGTTATAAGTTTTTATGATGTCGTAAAATAATGTTGTGTCGCCCGATTACTGCAGTAATCAAGTTACCGTTAACTGGTTTATTTCTTCGCGTTTAAATAATGGTTTTCGTGGGTTTTTAGAGTAATCTTAGTTGTGAATCAGTATTTTCATATTTGAACCCAAAAGAAATCTGTATATGTACATTGAACTCATAAAATCTAAACATAAACTGGTTTGTAGAAAGTTCTTAGTTAAGTCTCGAAGCCTTTCTAATCAATTTTCAATATGCACAGGATGCATTTCTTATATTACATAAACTCGTACGTATATACGTTATGTTAAGTCATGGTTCCCATCTACTTGGGAATGTCGTATTTACTTTTAAACCACTTGAAAATAATATTTAAGCAGTAGGTTATTTATAAACTTAAATAAAATCCTAGGGACAAATTCTCGCAGGCACCTCCGACTGTTTTATACTTAACTTTAAATTTATATGCCTAAGCGGCTTTAAATTCTACTGCGATCTGAGATGTACACTGCTAATAAGATGCGTTTCGGACGCAATAAGGACACGTCAATTGATTTATATTACGCACAAAGAGTTCTACCCAGCTTTAAGTACGTAAAGGGCTAGCCACCTTATTACATAGATATCTTACAAATTATCTATCTTACGATTTATTATTTAACGATTGCTTCACGCTAAACATGAGCTAAGAATAAACTTTGGATTTTACTTAAATAGATAGTAGACCTGTACATGTTCTACCAATAATATGGTCAAAAAATACAATATACGTTTATAATGTAAAAATATATCCCACTGTTTACGGTTCAATTGCAGGTAATACTAACTAAATCAATTATCAATATAAGTACATGGTGTTTAAAGACATATAGGTATTTGATGCTAATTAATTATCATAACGAATGGCTGTTCCGATCAAACGATTTAGGTGATTATTACTTTAAAATTGCAATGATTCAGCGCCGCATTTTACCTTCAAGTGAATTGGAAATTCCCAATAACAACATCTATTTCAGATATAATATTAGCACCTTGTTGTCAAGTAGTTAAGTTTACAAGTTGTTGAACAATTTTTTAAAGGCTTGATAATAGTAAATATTACAATGCTCTATAAAGTACAAGAACAAAAATATCAGATTTTAATATTTATGTTAAATCAATATATAAATACATATAGCTTAATGTTTTCCTTTCGTTTCAAATCCATAGTTATTTTTTAAACGTCTTAAAATCCTCATTCTTAAATCATTACACATGCAATATGCAAAAACTGAAAAGCGATGATAATATTTTCCAAATAAAAATAAAATCAACCGGTATCAGTACACTGCTCGGTTTTTTTTTCATTATTATACTTCAACTACATAGACTTGCCGCCTGTACGTTTTTATATTTGTTTGGTATTTCAACTAACCTGGATATAAAGTTTGCTCGGTATTCGATATTTACGAGTATATTATTATAAATGAACGGATGAAACAAATTATAAACATGAACGTGTAAGTAATAAACAAAAGTCCCCGTTCAATTTCTTTTTTGGCCAAAATATTAAAAATATGCAAATGTAATGACCAGTTTCGACGTTTACTAAGCTATAAATAATTGCGTGAAATGAAGAAATTTTAGGTGTATCCATTTGGTATTTATGATTCTGTGAATAATTATACATCGTTAAAGACTTAGTTCGTGTTGATATATGTTGGATATTTTTATAGCGATCATTATAATTTTCTAAATCGTTGCTGATGTCTTGCAAAG
>DWGJ01004340.1:0-11780 GCA_018246895.1 Aspitha aspitha aspitha | reverse complement strand
CCGGGGTTGGCAACTGAACGGACAAAGCTCCCACTTTGACCGCCCACCACCCCAGAAGCCTCCTTTTAGTCGACTCTACCTTTAAAATACCTACAAGTATCTATACTTAACCTTAACCATTGCTAGTAAGATTCTATGTATAATGCGCGCTCAAAATAATATTTGATACAACGCTCAAACAAAGCGCACTTAATTATGATGCAAATCTATATTTAACTGTGTATAATATCCTATTGTCTGGGAATATCATACTATATTAATTATCATGACATGTCTATTGTTGAGATTGACGATCACGGCAACTATATGAAATATGTTGCCGTGATTATGTTTGTATTATGTGTGTATTTAGTTATTTTATAATTTTTAATAAATAACTTCACAACCAACAGTAAATGTGCTATCGGTAATATGGATCCTGTCTGTTCTTATGGTTGGTTTAACGAAGGAAAATTATTTCCCAGTCCCTGAATTATCGCCAAAAAACATTATTGAGCAGATATCTTAAAAGTCTTAAAACATCCTTTTTTAATAAAAAGATAAAATGTGTAACTCGTGTATTTTTGTTTCAGATCGCCTGCCCGTTTAGAATCCAATTCGGGTTTATAAGGTTAGCGAAATGTATTGTAAATATATTATTTTATCCAAGATTTGCAAACGGTCTGTGACACTTTATACTAGGTGGTCAGAGTCGGCTGAATATTTCCAGCGGAATTTCCAATACGTTGTGGGTTTTCAAAAAATGAACGGTTGACTTCATATCATAGTATGTTATGGTAAATCATCTGCCGTAGTTTATTCCTATATTATATTGTCTCGGTTAAAATTATATGTAACACTGATTATTGCGACATCTATAATATCCTTTAAACGAATGGTGCCTTGAACGGTGATGTACTCGTAGCTCTAAAGTACTTGAACATTAATTAATTGTTGTGGCAATGATAAACGCATAACGAATGCAATCCGTGTCCGAGTCTGTTCATTATGGTGGGTTGCTGCTGATTGGGGCAGGACAGGTGAGGACACCTGCCGTGTACTGACTTAGAATGTTTTCCCTTCTATGCATGGTTGTTGCGGTCCCTGCATTTCGCTGACTTTGGTTCATTAGAAAATTGACTGGTCGTTTTAACCTCGTTGAGTACACCACAGCACAAACTGGGTTATATTGAAATAATGACCAGTTGCCTCGCCCGTTTGCCCGATTGTTGTTTGCATTCTCTTCCACGCTCGGGCCTAAAAAATCCGCTTGAAGTTAATAGCTGAACCCTTTTTTGTTCAAGTCTGAGCTGTTGTTATTGCCTTAACTATTTGCCCGCTTTCCAGCCACTGAAAGTAAATAAACAGTAGCGAAACAACGAGCGATCAGTTGAAACTTGAAGCACATCTTTATTTAATTGGTTAAAAAAAAAAAAACCTGAACGCTAATTAACAAACCAAGAGATTTTTATAAACCAAGAGTTTATTGTTTTGTAATTCTTGCATATCATAAATGTGTTTTTATTTTAATAATGAAATAGGACGTATTTCAAACCGTATTGCATCAGATAGCAATTAATTAGTAACTACTTTACTTATTTTGCTATAAAATTGTGCGAAAAGCATTGTGTGGCTTGCTATGTCACCACTGATGTTACTCTTATTATATACGCAAGAGACAATTAGGTAATTAGATTAGATAGTAACACTGGTTATTTTTTTGGTGCTTTTATCTTTATTGTAGCAGAATAACATAAACGTAACAGATTGATATTATACAAGTGTTTCGATTGTATTTTTTTAAATTTTAAATTACAAAAAGCACAATGTTTACTACATAGGCTTGGAAGTTAATATTCCTAGATACGAGTATGTTGGGTCCGAATGTGTTGGTAAATAGTGTTAGTGTCGAGATACGGTCAGCCGCCTATGTACCACCTGTGCGGTCAGCGATCGGACCGCTGGCGCCGCCGCATATTCCATTTAGCATCACTGTTCGGCAACATGACGGATTAATAATCTGTTATCTTAGATATATTCGTTGCATACGGTACGAGGAGTGTTTTCTTTCTAAACACACAGACATTATTCTACTGGTAGCGTTTATCATGCAATCCACCTTTAGTTGTTTGTGAATGATATGATTGAAAGTGTATAAGTAGGAGTGAATTTATACAAAGATCTCTCATGCTAGATTGCATGTAAAAGCGCGTAATGCAAAACGCTAGATATCTTCAAAGCCGGCACTGTAAAGATACAAGAACTCAAATTTGTAATTGTTATAATAAAAACATTTTTTTTTTCTAAGACTTAAAGATATATGTATTTCTTGCCATTTTAAAGTCTGTCGTGATTTCAATCGGAAGACATTGTGCTGAGAGGATACATACCTACCTATACGAGTATGTTACGAAGTCTTCCCGCTGTGGTACTTAAATCATTAATACAAGAGCTTTTTACACTAATACGAGGACTTTAGAACTAAAAGAAAGTTTGTTTGTTGTCCGGGCATGTTTGTCCTGGGGCTCGGGGGAGGCTACGTTGTGCTGATTTAAGGGGAAACTTTCCTTGTTTTGCATTTTATGGCAGCACGGGGATCTCGCCCCAGAGATCTGAATATTTCACAACTATATACGACAACTTCCATAAGATGTGCCCCTTTTACGACTACCGTGTAGCACACGTCAGCATTTAAAAGCAAAGGAAGACGAAAAATACGAGCATCACGTTGTACTGCTAATTTAAACGACAAAAAAATTCTTATAGTTCTCCAATTTTCATATTATTAACCCTGTGAATCCCTTTTCCAATATCGAAACACAATCAGATCGAAACTAATAATCCAGATTGATAGAAGATGAAAGTCGCATTCCGTTAAAGTGGTAAAAAGCAAAAAGCACAAAGCAGGAAGTATGCCATGGAATCGGTCAGTTCTCCATTTCCCGCTGCGACTATTCATTTATTCACTTTGTGAGCGCTCTGCTCCACTAGGCATCAACGTCAGATAAGTACGAGCTTTGTCTCCCCGTGAAACGGGTTAAGTAAATAACCAGATCGCCATTCATAATGTGCGGATGGAATTTCAACATTCAGCTGAATAGAGTTTGCAATGTATCCCCGATCCAGATTTTAATTAACGTTGTTTCGTTTCCCGCCTCGTTCAGCCGGCTCGGGCTCACACTTTGCTGCATGCGGAACTCGCTAATTTTATCAGTTTTTGATTCGAACGGACTAAATTGAAAATGTAGGATGGGATATTTCTTCATTATCGGCCGTAGCATGAATGAACATGATTTTTGTAGCTTCGATCAATTAACTATTTTAATTCAGCGAACCTTCTCTACAGAAAGTGATAACACTATTACAGGCATTGAATCAAGTTTATACTTGGTTAATCGGATTTAATAAAGGTGATGGTCCTTACCACTGTAATCCTGATGTGCCTTCTATTTTTATTAATGTATAAAGCGTGTCATACGTGGTTATAATTATTGGAAAGATCTTGAGATTGCAATGGTCTAAAGGTGCAGTGAATACAAAAAGTTGGAAGACATTGCATCTTAGTACCTACTCGAAAATAATATTCGTTCATGACCGATAAGCAATAAATGCAATGCTTATAGTACACGATATATGTAGGTATATATATATAATATGTATATGTAATGCATATTATTATGATGATGTATCGGGTACTAATTTGTATTTTTTCATTTCCTATGTAATAATGTGAAACATTTTATTTAACATCTTACATAAACATACCATTATGACAAAAGGAAATAATATACGATAATCAGAATAACGGGAACTGAAATTTTAATTCAGTATTGAGCACGCAACGTGGTTAGCACAAGGGCAAAGTATTGCATTTTTAGTATCATTTTTATGTTCTTTAGTGTTATGTGATGTAACAAAGAAACATTCCATTCCCAACTGATATGATATCGGAATATTCGCATCAATACTGCCGGTTGTTTTGTTTTTGTCAATGACGAGGCCGTACCGTGCCATTCTCTGTGCCGTTCATGTGCCGCGGTGATTGGAATATCACATTTTAATTTGACTTTTCAACACAATTTTTTTATCTATCCTTTTTATTTTGTATCTATTTCAATAATTGTGTAATCGTAACGTTTACAATAATAATTTTAATCATTCTATACACATGCTAATTCCACGCTATGAGGAAATACATACAATATTATTACTATAAGTATTACTTTCTAACGGGCGCATGTTTATCATGCCCTGGATCGAATTTCATAGAAATGTTCGATAATTTGAAGGACTATTAAAATTACTTTATTTTCAGTAATTGTACCTAACTCTATTAACAGAATCAGCGAAAATATTACTTTGTTTGAATTTTTACACTTTATAATTATAATATTGTGTATACATATTGCTTATGGTAAAATGCAATATTATAATACTTACCTTGCCACGGGCTCGTGCGGTTTGAAGTGTTCGTTTAGATACAGGCTGGTAAATTGAATTACATCGTTAATAACATGAGCGATCGTGTACACGGAAGTCGTCGTCGTTGATAAATCTGTATCGAATTATGCGCGAGGTGGTTGCAGGTCGTCGCACCGGGCGCTGGCTCACCCCGCCGACGGCCAATAATCCTGTTAGGGCGACCGCACGCGCCGCCGCCGCCGCCACGCCACCGGCCTGATCGAAACGTAATTGGGTGTACTCACCTGCGGCACCGGACGATCATAAAATAAACAACTAGAAGTGCTTACCGCAAAACGATGCGCCCATGGCTCTGTGACTCTGGAGTATCGCATCAGCTTGTTAGGTTAAGCCTAGTCAATTTTGTAGTTATGCAGTAGGTCATAAATCTTACATTTTTCCGGGTGGATTTCGCTAGTTTAAGTTTTACAAGTGCCGAGTAAGATAACTCAACAGTCTCTTACATCTTAACTGACCCTAATCTGTATCGGAGGAGCGCGATGCCGTAATTGATGTCGATTGGTTAATTTTGAAATTTTTTGTCCTAACGTCTACCTGCTTCAATGTCAAATAGCAATTATTTTACTCAAGTGGCGTATGTATTTAAGGTTATACATTTATTGATATTGTTATGATACTTAGCCTCCACGCAATCAGCGTAATATTACTTGAAATCAATTAATAAATAATGTAAAAAATTCCGAGCTTTTCAAAGAGAACCAATTCGAGTGTGAAGGAAAATTCTCGACTGAAGAATGAATCGCTTCAATGCTAAGAGCCCCCTGAAGTACATTTTGTTCAAACAGTTGACGATTTATTTGAATACTAAAAGAACTTATTTGAAAACTAAAAGACTGGCTTACTTCAAATATGTGGAAAATCAGATGTTTGTGTTGATTATTTGTGTTGATTTAATGTATATTTGATGTTTTACTTATTGTTTTTTGGGTAAATCAAACAGAGGACGAATAAACTGTCGTATTACATGTAATATATTGTACGTATATATCATAAAGGCATAAAAAGATGTTCGTAAAATGATGGTGAATGTTTATTTTACTGTGGAACTTAGTCCTTTATAAAAGTAAACGTTTACGTTGGTTCCAAATGGAATAACGTGAATTGTGTGTTTTAATTAAATGCGAAAACGAGGCCAAGAACTGCACTTGCTAAGGACTTTACAAAATGTATGTACTCTGACACTTTTTCGCTTAATTTAATGGAGTTCATAATAACAGGTCAAGTGAGTAACGAATGCGAGGCTTATGATATGTGGAATATTTTGTTGAGCACGCTTATCACGAGAAATGTGAACATTTCAAAAATATACATTAGTTTTTATATTCGCACTTTTCTACCGGTGTAATATTCAATCCTATTAAATGAAGAATCCTCATACCGGTACTAACATTTCAACGTATCCTCGTACTTACGATATTTGTATGATAAAACTTATCTGGATGAAGGCTTTATTTTTTCTGATTTTCAGGCAATTAATTAATATGACTTATGCAGTAAATGAATATACATATTAAAATATTTTTCTTGCCCATATATTTTTAAAAATCACAGTTTAGATAGGTATTTGTACCTAATATTCATACACAGACAATAATATTGTTTTTCCCAAACGTCTCTTTGTATGAGGTACTTACATATTCAATGTGTACTTGAACAAAACTATAGGTAGGACTTTGCTCAGTTCCGATACCTGGCAATTACATTGAAAGATGTCATTATAAATGGAAAAATGTTTAATTTGTATATGAACATTACACTCGATTTAAAATTACATTCATGTAAGAATAGAACATTAAAATTAAAAATAAATATGAAAAACAAAGAGTAATATTAAAAACATATGAAATATTAAAAACATTCAACTGTTGCGTTAGCCAAGCTATTCTTAACTCTACAATCCTTAGTACATAATATGTAATCATGTATCTACTTTGTATTACTCTTCATTGGCTTCATATCCATTAAAAAGCTTTTTTATCATTTGATAGCGTTTTATTTTGTCCTAATACCATGGATTCATAAATATGTCCAAGGTCCGTCCACGCAGTAAAGTGAAGGTACTCGTAGTTTGCTAGTTCTCGAGCTCTGTTCATTTTTGTCACAGTAGTAGCAAATACGGCCAATACTGATGTCAAACTGTCTTTGAATGTAAAAACAATTGTAATCGATTATAATTATTTCAGTTAATTAATTTACTTAACAAATGAAGTTACTAACTAACCCGTGTTACTACAAATCAATCATTACCAAGTATTAATACGACTATATGCTGAGTCTCCGTGTTTACTTATAAATGGCAATTTTGTGTGTAGTCTGAACCTATCCCCATTGCAGTGTGCTTCAGATTATAATTTACAGGACGAGAGCCGCACAGAACATTCAACTTTCGTTACCTTGATATTTACTCCATATTTGTAACATAATGTTGAATTAAATTCCTGACGTTAACAAAATCATCGAGTTATAATATACATGTTTATAAATTTATGCATCCAAAGCATCCAGGCTTTATCAGTGCAACAGAAAAGCGTCTTACGCGCAAGTATGTTTACGGATGCAATATAGGCGTAGTCGATATACGATGATCCGTTTATGATTTTAAAATACGGCAATTATATTAATGTATCAAGCATATTAATGCTTGTTACCAAAAGTATTGAAATGAAATTCAAAAATATCCAATTTTATTTTAGTAAACAACCACCGCGTTAAACCCACTCCAGTTGTATAAGTCTTGGCTATAAATGGAATGTCACGAATTTTGCGAGCTGTAGCCTGTAGCTGTCACCTGCACGGTTCATTTAAACAAAACTAACTACAGTGTCGGTTAAACCGACTGCTACAAAGTCAAATTGAAACGTCATTCTATCAAAATTATTCACCGTACAGCTTGGCTCCGAGAGCGAACGATTCATTCATCTTAGGTCCTGTGCACACAATTGCAAAACGGAACAAACTGTTTATAAATATTGTAGTATTTGCAGTGCAAATTAAAAAGTTGCTAGTTTAATCGGTTGAGACATTTTTGCTTAATTTATATTTCGCTTAATCGACGATGTATTAAAATGTTTCTCGTTGTGTACGTGTAGAAGAATATCAGCGAAATATTCCGTTCATTTTATTCGATTGATGTAATCATTTAGTTATCTCATCATTATTAATTCCTATTAAAATATATGAACATCGATATTATCATTATGTGTACAATATAATCCTCATTTAACTATTTTGCTAACTTTGTTTGTTATCTCCATAACTACCAACACTCAAGTACGCTTATCCAATTGCAGTGTTACGGCCGAATAGCACTTATGTAATTAAATTAAATTCCTGCTCTGCTTAAGACATTCTATTTTAATCACTGCTTTGTGCTCAATGAAACTGAAGTTTCACTCGTTAACTCGTCATTTTTCGTTCACGGTGGTTTTCACGCTGTACGTCACTTCGTATTAAATGTAAAGTAATATTTTCCTTACCGTCTTTGCAATATTTATTTTCATGGTAGTTCTATGGTATTAAAATTGCTAAACGGGTACAAAACGGTACTACATAGATTAATTTTGATGTCTAAAATTTGTACTCAATGAATAGTAAAATATGGATTGATCTAAATAAATTGATAGTATTTGTATGTGCTCATTTTCATTGTCTGATAATAAAGAATCTCTCGCAGTTCTGAAGCGCTGAGATCTCCAAAACCGTCCATTGCATTAGGCAACATCAAGCGATACCGCCTATTTTCGTAATGGACAAGAAAGAGAACAGCGGTTCAGTAAAACCACTGTTGCGTGGTGGACTGACTGAAATCGATACAAAAAAAAGACCTGTAAACAATATCAAGCCCAAGAAACGATTGTAAAAAAGATTATAAATAAACGAAAAAGCATTTTTTCATGCAATTTAAAAGACAATAATAATCATAGACCAATGAAAATTAATGCGAATTGAGAGACAATGGATGTCAACAATACCGATACGAATGTATCCAATGACAAGTTCCTCTTATCCTCGGATACTCAAACGCGCTCCAACTTTAAGGGCTACTTAACCTTCTCGTTGGTTTCTATTTCAACATTAAGCAATTGGAATGTTCTTCGATAATTACTAATTTCTATTATACAAGGTTTGTTTAATGTCCTCGTTATTTTCGCAATTAACAAAACTACCACACTTTTTATACTCAACAAAGGTGCATGTTGCCTGACTAGATCATTGTAGTTTAATTTTTTGGCTATTGTAATATATAATACATTTTTTTTTCGTATATTTCATACATTTTTTTTTCGTATATTTCATACATTTTTATACATACAATACATTTCAAGGTTCATATTAAAAGAATAAACCAATATACATATGTACTTATGTAAAAATATTACCTTATCCGAAGGTTGAATATGAATAACAACATAAGTGGCTTCTACTTGCTTTATTTATAGCAGGTGGATTGATGCTTTGTGAAACAGAATAAATATACCTATTGTTGTTTATTTCCACCAGTCCAAAGGACAACGTATTTTAAACTTCATTAGAAAAGAGAAAGAAAACAGAGCATCCGTTGACTTCAGTGCATCTTTTGTTTTGTATCGATTCAACCTTGAAAAGTAGACAGTAATGGGACAAAAGGAATCGGCCTACATAAGTCAAAGTATAGCGGACGGTGTCATTTGATTCCGGGACGTCTGGAGGCTGGTTCCGATGGCCTTGTCCGACATTCGATCGGTGCTCGGTAGAAATGGAGCAGCATAACGGCGCGTGTAACCTTTAACTTTTACCTTATTAGACTGAGAGACGTAACGTGACTTGACTTTGTACTGTCGAGCGGTTTAAGGAACGTGATTTTTGTAGTAAACGACACTTTAAAGAGACATGCAAACGAGCTGAATTTAATCATATTCTTATTTAGGACTTAATTTTTTATTTTCAAACCATTTCACAATACACATTACTGACATACCTACTCTTTACAGCATCATCAAAGTTAGAATCGCCGTTTCATCCTGAGACCTTTGGAGTCTGTTGTATCAGTAGTGTCCTGAACGAAGCTGAAGTGTTCCTGGAAGTATTTTGTAAACATTGTGAATAATGTTATTTTGTGGTTACAGCAGCACTTAAATAATATTGTATAGTTTGCAAATTTTGGTAGAAATTTAAAAATACTGAAATCGTTTTATTCTGTTAATTCTCACATTTTGCACGTATTCAGCATTAATGACGGTTTCCATGTCGTCATTACTTTCATCTAGTAGTGTGTGCCCGTAATTATTTGCGACGACGGCTGTCGTAGTTTCTGTCAATTTTAAATTATATTAATAACATTGCAGTAATTGAGCTTTGGATGAAACATGTTTCGTAGAAAATTTCTGCGCATTAAACGTAGCTGTTAAAACATATATATTTTATACAGATTGTAACGTACCGACCATTGATTGAGCCAAAATGATGTTATTAAAATACTCCCTCAGACTCTCAGTTCTGTAGTTTTCATCTAAAAAAATCAAATAATGAGAGGATTTAGACACTGTTGAAATTTGAGAATAATTATATCAACAAATCACTATTTATCAATCCAAATATCCCCAGCCTTTACGTACCTACACTGTTTGACATTAAATGTATTACACGTGTTTCTACTGAAAAGAAAATATTCATCGTTTTACATAACACTATTTATTCACCTTAATCTGTTTCTACTATAATTATAAATGTGTTCTTACATATTTTTTGGACTTCTCCATCTACGTCTGACAATCTCACTGAAAAATAGTTTTAAATAAATAAAAATGAAGTACTGGTAAGTATTAACCGTTAAAGTTATTAATCTACTTGTCTTACGCAAATGGCGAAGCATTTCCGATTCTCCCTCATTTTTAATGTCCATCTGCTTCGGTACTCCAATGTCTACAAAGTCAATCAGTATCTTATATTCGATCAAATTATTAATTTAAAGTCGTATTGTGATCGTGTACAAATGTACTTACAGTTCGCCGTAGTTAACGTTTCGTTATGGTCACATTGTGTATGCAGTTGGCACGAATCGAGGTCCCCTGAATTTTTGCATTCATATCTCCATCGGCAAAGCGGTTTCTCCGCTGTATTTGGTCCTTCCTCTTTGGAATTAATAAAGCAATTTATGAAACAAATGAAGTAATTTGGCCAGGTGGTAATTAGATTATATATATGACGACATGAGTAGGACTAAGCCTCTAAGGAGTGTTGGAGGCCCTTATGTAGGCGATGCTGCGAGTGTGCATAACCCTTAAAATTGAGTCCCATTTATCATGAAGTATTCGGAAGAAGAAAATATGGACAAATAAGTGCGTTCACCTGATGTTTTCTCAAGTGTCGACTCTTTGTTCGCGGGTTGTTTGAAGTTTTTTCGGCTTTTTACGACCAAACGCCGTTTCTTGTTTAACTTCTTCGCTAAGGTTATTCCTGGAAACATAACAAATACAGTGCATTATTTACATGACAATTTTTATATATTGTCAAAAAACTTTTTTCATGGATACAATCATTACTTTAATTCATTCAATATAAGTAAAAATTATAATAATATAAAATTATTCAAAAACGTATAGGTAATAATACACAGGTAACTCAGGATAATAATTATAGAACGAACCACGCCGAAGATTAGTGACGTCGCTGGCGTCAATTTTCTTTGACAACACTGAAAAGACAGACGGTGAAGTGAAATTTAAGGAAGAATATTCATAATAAATAATATTGACATTACAGTGTCAATTTATTACAACATACATTTATATCTGGACTTTTTCGGTTCATTGATCGTTTGTCCTGTAATATTAAGTAAATTCACTATTTAGTATAAAAATAAACATGACTATTGTGCCTATATTGGTGCCTATTAAATGTCCTATAATATACACCTTAAACTACCTTTTGATATTACCTTATATATGGAATATATCATTTAATTATAGTGTTACGTAATTGTCACAAACCATTTACTATTGTCGCTTCCGTTAAAAACGCTTTTCGAAGATTATTAGCAACTGCAAAATTAGAAAATAATCAGTATATTCCAAGTGCTGTTGGGAAAATTTATATTGCTTTCATATGGTAACTAGGGTATAAATCAAGCTTTCCTCTGATTTACAAAAAAATGTACGTTAAATATAAAATGTGATATAGCATTTTTTGAAACTTAATTAACGTTAAAAAATATTTTTATTTAAAATTGTTCAAACATAGACACTAACAATTTTATATAATGACGTAAACTTTTACAAATATATATACATACCTTCTCCAATTAAAGCCAATGCTTGAAGAGCATCTAATCCCGATATATC
>DWGJ01004339.1:0-11781 GCA_018246895.1 Aspitha aspitha aspitha | reverse complement strand
ATAGCACGTTCCATCGCTCGCTGAGCCACTCTCAATTTGTGAACTAGACCCGCTGTTAAAGACCACGTTTCAGCCCCATATTTTACATACTTAACAAAAAAACTGCTCGGACTTTCCAGATTTATCAGACACGAATGAAGAAGATACTTCCAATGCGAAAAGAGAAACTAGAAGACGAGGTAAAGGATTTGCCATCAAGAAGAACATGAAAGGAGAGACACAGTTACATGTTGTAAGTTCCATATATCATGATCATGAGACAGAAAACACTCAATTTTGATCTAAATATCATCATTTTTACGATGACGCGCTGCCCTACAGCATATTAATAGTGATTGTTATGTTTAGATGAGTTTTTAAAGTTCCATTAAAGTTAAGAAAAATGTGAAACTAATGGAGTAACTTTGTAGATGCAATCAGTATATATCAGAGCTTTCCTGAATTGTAGTCCCCTACATTGCTTCCAACTAATTATTTATCAAATACAAAACGTTAAGAGCAGTTCATTGTAGCGACCAACAATTATTTCCACAGGCTTGTATATCAGGCAACAAACTGCTAGTGGAACGACTAATAGCCAAGGGTCATCCGGTGAATGTGAGAGACAATGCGGGCTGGTTACCGCTGCATGAAGCGTGCATCCATGGTCATACAGAAGTGGCTTGCATGCTGATAGACAATGGAGCTAATGTCAATGATCGAGGAGGATCTAATTGTGACGGTAATGATTCGTTACTAATTTGGGACAGAAATAGTCTCAATAACTTCTTGTGATAGTGCTTTTATCTGTGGGGATTAGTATTTAAAATGACTAGACATGTATTTAAATTATTTTACTTTTGCAGGCATAACACCGCTATATGACGCTGCAAGCAATGGCCATCTAGAAGCTGTCCAGTTACTTTTACATAAAGGAGCAATACCGTCCCTGAAAACTGACTTTGGGGAGACTCCCCTGCAGGTTTTACAGAAATGGCGTACGGGCACTATACTGACCAGAGATGAAGAGATCTTATACAACAACATTTGTAATAAAATTCATAACATGCTTGATAAAACTGGTGTAAGTGCCTCAGATAATTTATATAGATCTAAATCCAAAACTCCCATTAAAGGTACTATAGAAATCACACCTCCAAGTACCTCTAAAATGTCAAGTAGAATCAGGGACTTAGAATCACCGGTATTCAAAAGAAGGAACATTATTGATGATGACAGTGATGATGATCTAAATCTATCGCAAAACGTAAATAAAAATCAAACGGCGTTTCCTTCCGATGAATCTGAGAATTCTAATGACAGAGATTATGATCTCATAAAGGAAAAAGAGTGGAAGTCAAAGAAAGACAAGAACATATCAGGTGTCAAGGAATATAAAAATGCAATATCTGCCTTAAGAAATAGAACTGAAACTGATTTATCTGATGTAGAAGTGAAAAAGACTAAGCAGAAATCGGCTTTGTTAGATCCAACCGAGGTGGACGACGATTGGTTAGATGATGATCTGGGAATAATGAACAAGAGTAAAAGGAGAAAATTAAGTGATCCATTAACATCCGTAGTCGCTAAGAAAACTTCAACAGAAATGATCAAAGAAAGTGTTGAAAATATCAATAAAATCACAGGGCCGCTTCACGATAGCAACAGTAATGCAAGAAAGAAATTTCGGTTAAGCAATGTTGTTGATGTGAGTGAAAACAGTTCAGATTCTGAGCATTTTAGTAATGAAAATGTCTGTCCTCAAGATACAAGTGATTCAATGAGGAATATTTCGAGACTAAACTATGATACAAGATCCAGAGACAGTAGAAATAGCATGAGGCGTCGATGGAAACGTCAGAGCACTTTATTGAGATCTGGTTTTCAAAGAAAAAAGGAAGATGTGGATCAATCTAGCAATAGCGGTAGCGACAACGAAGTAACCATTAGAAGAGATAAATTGACGCCACCTGGCACATTCTCTAGGAAATCTTCCGGCGAGAACTTCAATTACAACTCCAATGATGGCTTTAATATAGTGCAGAATATAAATCCTAACATAGTACAACCATTGAATGTAATACAACCGATAAGTATTGTACAGTCGTTGAAGAATGGTAGACCGATGCAAACCCAAATTCTGCCACCAGCGGCTGTTAAAGTTCAAGTTCAAGACAAAGTATTGCTGATTTCCCTAAAACTGGACACAATAAATAAATTAACGATTAGTTGGCTCGTTGAAGAAGTAAAGTCGAGATATTACAAGTTGGTATATTTTTTTATTTAGAGGACTAAGTTGATCACTTCTAGATTTTTTAAATTTTTTGTATACTCTTTTATTGGTCCACCGCTGGTCATGGGTCTCCTTTCTTAGTGAAGGTTTTGGCTGTAGTTTACCACATTAGACAAATTTACACAGATCACAAAACATTTTTGAAACAGATGTTTATGTGTACAGGTTTTATCACCACATTTCACCATTATAGTGAGTAAAATTTCAATGTAACGATTCTAGATTAACAGGTGTGAGACCAGTGTTTAGTCTTATGACATCGGATGGCGCTATACTATCAGAAGATGACCCTTTGAGCCTGGTGCTCTCGTCACCAGAATTAAAAACCTGCATTAGCAACTGGAAGGCATCTCCCGCTGAAGAACGCTATTTGGAGTGTTGTGAAGCTTTAGGGATAAGTAAGTTAATCTTTTGTTATGAAATAACCCATAAGAGACAATATATAAACAAGATAAGAAATAAGTGATAGCCAATCAATAAGCAATAGTCTATTATGTAACCTATAGCCTTACAGCATAATTCTCTTCTATTTTACATTATGTAAACAAAAAGACACAATTATTAAGAATCCTGATTTAATTTAATTCTGTATTGAAGATACTGTGTAACATTTAAAAAAGTTATCTGGACTATAAAACTATAGTAGCTAACAAAATCAACAAAATCTAGTTTTTTTGCCCTTATTTTCCATATAATAAAAAGATGTTCCTAATAAACTACCACACAGCATTATAAGTAGAATTTTCTCTAAAATGATCTTTACGTTTTTAGCTCCTTCTGAAGAAATTCAACAAGCAGTTGGCAGAAGCCATACAACACACAGACTAGCATTAGGGTCTCAAACACTGTCATCCTCACAAGTCCGGCCTCTCTTCAGAGCTCTAACCCACCAAACTCATATCACAGCCATTCTTATATCAAATAACAGCATTGGGGACGACGCTATTAAGTACCTCATAGAATGCATGTGTACTTTGAAGCATATAACTCAATTAGATTTGAGTAAAAATAATATTACCAGTGAAGGAGTGAAAATGTTGGCTAACACTTTTGAAAAAGCTACAAGACCTATCTGCCAAGCTTTAGAAGATTTGGATTTAAGTGGAAATCAAATATCAGATGACGGTTTCATGTCTGTAATGAAGATGAGTCTTCATGTCAGGTTAAGGGTCTTGAAATTAAATAACTGCGGAATCACATGCGGTGTTGCCATTGAAACAAATAAATTTCGATTTGACACATTAGAGATCATAGACTTGAGTAATAATGAAATAAAACAGTCTATGGCCAGTTGTCTATTAACCATGCTGAATCCCAACATACTAGTGGATTTGGAGTTAGATAATATTGGCGTTGAAGGAAATATAGTGGGTTGTATTGCGAGTTTCTTAGAAAAGTCTAAGGATTTAAAAATAAGAAGGTTCAGTTTGTCAAGCTGTAAACTAGTCGATGGACAATTCATGAGATTATTAAGGTTTGTTAATTTTTATATGTCTTTTAGTTTGCTGTAAAATTATAAAAATTAAGGGAGTAAAGAATTGTTAAATAAAATCTTTGTTTACTGTTTCAGATGCCTTAATCGGGCTAAACATCTTCAGGCGATAACTCTCAAAGATAACCAAATCACTTTTATTACATTAAAAAAATTACTTCAACGGCAACCTCCTGTGCCTCAAATCAACCTTGAGGGTTGCCAGGACATATTCAAATACTCCCCAGATTCAGATTTTCAAGTATGGTTGCCAGCTATCGATTTCGGTCGTTGCATACCTGAAATAAACCTAACGCCAATATTAAAAACAGACGAAGAAAGAGAAAGCTTTAAACTATTCTCGAAAACCTGGCTGAATTGTTTTAAGGGCCGAGGTTTGATCGAGCGTTGTGACGAAAAAATTACTAAATTCACTGCCAGGTGATATTTATTAAATAAAAAGTACATAAATAAGTTGAACAGTAAATGAGATATATGAACACCTGAAATCACCAGAAAAACTGATAATGTCATTAAAACGCAGTTTAATGATTCGGAGTTTTAATTTAATACGTAATTAAATCCCATAATGATTTACCCACCATTGAATTTGTATAAAATGCTCATATTTCAACTAGTTCGTAAATAATAATGTATTGTATAATATTAATTTGAAGACGAAAATTTATGTGCTTGAACGATTTTATGGTTTAAGGTAAAATGCTAATACGACTTTCATATTAAAAAGTTTTTGTACATCTTTTATTTACAGATTTCACTGAACTGTTGCCAATTAATTTATTACCACTAATTATATGATGGTAAAATTATATTTTTAATTAAGGCATTTTGTAGTCATTATACTGAATATCGAAAAAATTAAGATTATTATATATCTGACCTAGTTGTAAAACATTTACCTTTAATTACATATGATTGTTTAAAATAGTGTTATCAAGTCTACTTTATATTTTTTCCAGCACCTATATTATAAAGCGATAAAAGAATATAAAATAATTACCTATTTGTGGCTGTATAGAAAGTATATCTTGAGCAAGACTAGTTTTCCACTTAATTCAAAAGCTATCATAGAGATGGGCAAGTTAAACAAAACATCGATAAATATCGTTTCGATTAAAATAACGTATCCATATAACTCTGTTTTGAAATATATATGTTGTATTTGTAAATTTCCAAACGTTTTGCAAAATATAGAACTTTTTTTTAGGAAAGTTTAGAAAATTAAAGACATTTTTTTTAAACAGTTTTTTAAATATAGCATCTCATTTTATAACGCAAATATCCTCCGTCAAACTGTGTTTCATAATTCGGAACCATCAAAATAGCTAAAGAGTCAGAGCAAAATTTAAATATTTTGGTACATTTTCGTAAAAAAACTTAATAAAAGTTTTGATGCCCTACAGTTAAACCAACACTGTTGCACGTTATTAGTCTCTGAGTTTTACTACTTTAGTTAATTATGTAAAAAGCCAGAGAGATTCTTTCTTAGTAAAAATAAAATAGATTAGTTTTTCCTGTCAAAATAAAGTTTGCTAAGTGACGTCTCTGTTCGAATTTTGCTTGAACAGAAAATATCGAATTTGATTTTAAATTAACTCCTATTAAATAAAATGGATTGGTAAACCGAGATTAATAGAATCAGCGATAAATATAGAGAGTTTTATAAAAGTTAATCGATATTTTGATATATGTCATATTGTCAAGCCTATTGCTAACATAACCTCTAAAGTCTTCATGTTGTGGTTGTCATTGTCACACTACGAGTCAGAAGTATAATAAAGTTGAATATTCAAGTTTTAGAAGATATTTTCATATTAATAAAGTCATTTAAAATACCCGTACAATGGCGGAACAAGTACATCAACGTATTGAGAATATGATAAATGAGTTGGAGCAGATGCAAAGGACTAATTTATATAATGAGGATGAAATAAAGTTGGTAAACGAAATCTTGCTTTAACCTAATAAGTAATGCCGGTATTTCAAAGCTAAGCTGTTGTTTGTTAAATACAATGTTTACATATGTACTATACCTTTTATTTATCACGTAATGTGGTGTTTGGTAAAGGCACAAAACATTTAGTTGAATGCTAGTCGTGGTATACAGATAGATATAAATCAAGTCACAGTGCATGTGCACTTTTAGTGATGCATTAGAAAGGATTACAGATTATAATTTTTTTATAGGGAAATATCACGAAAACGCAAAGAATTTGAATATAGAATACAGAGAAGGATCAAGGCGAAAGATGATTTTGTTCATTACATAGCATATGAGATGGCATTACTTGAGGATATTGCAATCAGACGGAAGCAGGTAAAATTGACAGAAAAGAAACAAGACATCGAGTATTCAATAGCTAAACGTCTGAACAGAATATTCAAACAGTTCATTCTCAGATTTCAGAATGATATAGAAATATATTTTGAATACATAAAGTTCTGTATGAGTGTTGGATTTGATTATGCTATTTCCAATATCATAGCTCAAATGATACAGGTAGTATATCTATGTATAACTTGATATAATTTTACTACAGTTGTGTATCGTTGAGTTTAAACAATTATTTTTTAAATTACTAGGTTCATGGGGACAAGCCTAAGGTTTGGCAGCTGGCCAGCAAGTGGGAAAGCAAGGGACAGAATAATCTGGAAAATGCAAGAGATTTCCTGTTAAAAGGCCTCCATCGACACCCTGAATCGGCTATATTGTACATTGAACTGTTTGAAATTGAACTCCTGATGGTGTCTAAAGCAAAAAATGATGACGAAAAGGTAATAAAGTAACCAATAAGAACAAGCCTAACATATATTACAGATCTTCATAATGTTTTGAAGTTTTAAGTTTACCAACATGCATTTGGTCTGTTATAGACTAGCCATCGGATTATAATTGAAATAATATATGCCTAGAAAAAAGTAGAGTATAACTTACACAAACATAAATGGTAATTGGTGTAATATTGTTAAGGTGATGTCAAGTAATCAAATTTTACCATAATACGATGTGAAATAATATCTTGGCAAATTAGTAGAACATTCATTTTGAGCGCTTACATGCATTTTGAACTAAACCTAAAGAGTCGAAAAGCCATGTACTATCCCTGTAGGCATACCCACAGAATTTAAAATTGGCTTTCAATGAAATTTTCTCTAGCCTAATTATACAGTTTCTGAGTACATAATAATTTTGGTATCACTAATGTATCATATGAATGAAGGTTACATATGAAATGTATGTTACATTTCAGTAAACTAAATACACATTACGGTATCCTTTCCCACTTACTGCTGATATGATTTCAGATAAGATTGTTTTATCAGTTTTCTCAAATGATAATTTTATCAGCAACAAACTGTAAATGAAATCTATGCTTCTATATAGATATAATAAAGAGAAAATGTTTGAGGATTTTGTGTATATGGTGTAATTTTCAAAAATACTCATTTGAAATTAAAAATTCTTTCACCAATACAATGCTATATTATCACTGAGTAAGATAAGCTATATTTTAACTAGAAAAGCAAAGGGTCCCTACTGAAATGCCATAGTACCTAAAGTGTAAAGACCTAAGGAATTCCTTACATAAGACACTGCTAAAGCTATTGACAATAGAACAAAATAACTACGGTTTTGTAGAACACATCAATATCTATAAAAAGTTTACCTAATCTATTGCAAGCATTTTTTTAAAATCTTAATTGCACCAGCGCAAATGTGGGTCAAGTTGCTTTATATTTCAATATTAAAACCTATTTATACATATATAATTTTCAGGTAAAGTTTCTTAAACGGGTTGATGTTGTTTGGAGGAATGGTATGAAGAATATTTCAGATATATCTTATCTATTCAGAATTTTCGATTTGTTTATGAAATTTGACTGTAACGTGTCTATCGCATATGAAATTAAAGCACACATCTGGGCCAGGCGAGAGAACAAAGAAGTTTGGTCGTATATCGCTGAAAAGGAATTAGAAGTAAGACTTAATTTATTAAAAATTGAATTGCATATCAATATTCAAATGATGATTTCGATTTCAAAGAATGTTTTTATAATCCAGTTGCTCTGTTTTTTAAAGGGATACCATTGGAAAGAAATTGACGAATTTGTAAATGCTGAAAACAATTTGCCGAAAGAAGTCAACAATTGCATGGCAGTCTATGTACAAGCATTGATACAGGTGTTATATGGGAAAATACTATTTACTTATGATATTACGTATTCATGTATGAAAATGCTAAATAGGTATGTCTTAGTTTCCAGATCCACAGTTGTGTACAAAGTATATACATAGTTTACTGTGTATCAACGATAATCTGTGTACAGACACACAAAAGATTTATGCAGTCGAGCAAGCCTGGAACTTCGGACATGCGCATGGTTTGTTGACTAATGAAATGTACAGTTTTGGAATTTCATTGCTTAAGTTGAAATATGACGTATCCAGTGATGACTTTGCAGAGGTGAGCTTTTGTTGAGATTTTAAGTTTATACTTTCAAATTACCCTAAAACACAATAATCAATAGAAATACAAAATTTATGAGAATTTCATTGTCTTTGATTAATGTATTTTAGATTCTGGATACAGCGTTAATAAAAAATCCTTATGCTGCTATTGTATGGGAAGAAAAGTTGCTATTAAATATGTCCAATGAAAGCAAAATGTTGAGTATAGTGCAAGAAGCCAGCAAAGTGCTAAAAAAAGATGAATCATTGCATCTCTGGAATGTTATGCTAGATAATACAGAGTCGAGGGTTGTTGTAAGTTGTAACATCATATTTTACTATTTTTGTGCAGTTTAAAATATTCTCAGAATTATTATTATCAAACTTACCACTGATTCATAAATGTGGTTGTTATTGTTTCAGCTAAAGAATTGTCAGATACAATTTGAGAAGTGTGAGAATGCTGTACTGCTATATCTGAAGCCTAAGCTGCTGCAGAAAATTTACGAGCTCAACGGCTTGAAAGATGCTCGAGAAATGTATGAAAACTTCATCAGAGTCCCACCAACACTGGTGGATCTACACAAAACAATGATCAGTATAGAATTGTCTCAAGAAAAGATAAATGTGAAGAATATTAGAAAATGTTACGAGTGTCTTGTGCAACATCATGGCAAAGACAATGTTGAAATATGGACAGATTACATTGATTATGAAACTAACAATGGGAATGCCAGATCTGTTCCCTCAATTTATAGGAGAGCTATCGCTACACTGAACCAAGATATTGTAGATGAATTCATTAAAGTTCAAACATTAAGCAGAGCGAGATATTAAGTGTGTAGAATAAATAATAATTCTATGACAAACAAAATATTTTTATTTTATTGCAACCACATCTTTATTAGACAATCTAGCAAAAGGAATATCCACCTAATTCACCATTTATACTCATTATTTACATTTACACAGTAACAATTCTCTACACTGAGTCAATTTCTACATTGGTGACTGTGGAAAAAACACTTAGCAAATAAAGACAAGGGTAAATGCAACAATGTTTAAATATTGTAAGTATTGTTATTGCATCGCTGCAATTGGAGCAATGTAGTACCTAAAGATTAGGGATGATCCACGTTTGTGTTGCTTAGTCCTGAGTAGTTCTCTCCAGCACGCTTGCCAAGAGGGGTAGTGTGGCATCTCAGGCGGATTGCCAGCCCTGAGGCTGCTGCCTGCCACTGCCATACACGTAGAAACAACAACAAGTGGGTATGTTACAGTGCTAGTAATAAATGTAAGCAAAGGCACAGTGTAGTATCTCAAGTCCCTGGTTTTTACAATGTACTTGTTGACATAGTACGCCAGAACGCCAGTTACAGCGAGACACGTCAAGTCTCCCAGCAGCTTGGGCACTATACCGTGGTAGAAACCAAGGAGCCCATTGTCTTTGTAAATGGACACTATAGCGCCCAACAAGGAACTATACTCTTCCTCCTTGCCGATAAACGAAGCCATCATTCTGACGGCGACGACGTTAAAGGGATACGACACAACAACGGACGCTGTATGCATTATTATATCCCTGCGTCCTAATCTGTAGTAATCATCGAATTTAGGTTCTTCATCTGTGTTTATATTTGGCGGATCAATTAGTTCAGGGCGGTCCAAGCCACAGATTTGCACTGCTTTCGTCGTAAGTTGACTAGAAGCTATTAGCCCAAGTATCCTTGCGGAAAGTCCTTTGTAACATCCGAAGAACCCGTCGGACTTTTTGATATATTTTATGTACTGGAACACGTTAGGTAATATCATAGCAGGACGACCGAAGAGTGTAGTGGACCGGCGCGGCGGTAGTGGCTCGAATCCGAGCTGGATCAAAACTTTGGCATACTCCAATGGGTGGCATACTGTTGTTATGACTAACTGTGATGGCAAAGCCGCTACTTTCTGTTTTTCAAATTCGTCCATAATAAGATAAGCACCAAACGTTGACAATTGCCTTCCAAAATCAAAACTGACAAATAAAAGTACCATAGAGAACCGCACAGAGGTACGTGGATAATGTCATAGACAATAAAAGTTCACAGAATATTTATGTACCAGTATAAACATACCTATATTGCATTTTAATTCACAAAAAAATATAGGTGCATTTACATTTATTGATGTGGAAAGTAATAAAAATAGTAAGAAAAATTTAATTACGACCAGGTGATGTTGTCGGATTTTTATAATATATAGGATTATAATGATATTTAAATAGGTATTTAAATAGGACAAAACAATAAGCAAAATTGTTTATTTTTATTACGCTTTATTATACATTATGCACTAGAGACTAATTCGACTGTCATTGAAGCGTCTTCTTCAGGTTTGCACAGCGGCGGTGTCAGCAATGTCGTTGACGTCGACTCGTGATCGCAATTTTCTTCAGCAACCTGTTTTGGAAAACGCCTCTATGAAGACCGTTGCTGTATTTATGTACATTAACAAAATTTCATAAATAAATTGAAGAAATTACCGTTTCTTTTTCTTCGCCTTCATCTTCTTGTTCTTCATTAGATTCTTCGTCCATTTCCTCGATGCGAGAAATTTTGTCATTTTCTTCTTCGTTCTCCAACGTTTCGTCCTTCTCTTCAAGCGGCTCCCACGATGTTTCCACCATATCTGTAAAATTTTAAATTGAATGTAAAATACTTGTTGATGTTTTCAGATATAGCACGACTGCATCTATTTCATGCTCTTGTAGTTTGACAAGAAAGTATAATTTACTTTACCTTAATTTTTTACATTTCTTTTCCTTTTTCTTTCTAATACTTAGAATAAAAATTTGGTAATTCAGCGTTCGATTTGCGATTATGAGGTCAGTATATTACCTCTAAACCTCAAAGATCCTCGTCTGCTTGGCGGTTTCTCATCAATCTGCTCCATTATAATGGTCGGCACCACGTCAATTATAACTCCATTGGATTTCTTCTCAGTGTCTTTGTTCCCTTCACTATCTTCTTTATTTAACTGGAAATTTTATTATTTCAAATTGCTTATAATGACTACAGTCACTTATCTTTATTATATCATCATGCCAGGTCCCTAACAGGATAGACAAAAAGCAGCGTGAGCCAAATATCTCTGTCCTTACAAACCTGCCATGCTTCGTCTATATTCATCACTCTCTCGCCCTTTATCGTCTTTTTTATATATATAAAAGTCCCGTGTCACGATGTTTGCGCTAATCTTTCAAACTACTGAACCGATTTCAATGAAATTTCGTACATATCTATTGTTTGGTCTTAAAAGATAGTACCGTTTTTAAATTGATTAATGATCGCATTGTTTTATTGTGAAGTCAATGTTTTCTTTACAGAACAGTGCTAGTCGGACAAACATTGTGCTACGGGATTTTACATATCGCTGCTTTTCATGAATACTCACTCAACTCAAAATTTTGAAATTACCAGTTTATAACACAAATAAATCCAAAACATTCCTCATTTCATACTCAGTAAGACTCACATTCATAACGGCAAAACCGGCATAATGGCTCGCAAAAATGTCGTTTTGTAATTG
>DWGJ01004338.1:0-11781 GCA_018246895.1 Aspitha aspitha aspitha | reverse complement strand
GGGTAGGCAGAAAACACAGCGTGCTAAATGTCTCTGTCCTTACAAACCAACCGTGCTTCGTCTACATTCATCACTCTCTTCATGCATACACGTAATTATATTATTATTGTATTACCTACATTATTTTTTTATGATAGATGTTTGCAGTATCAAATACTGAAGGATATTTGCATAGAAACTTTAAGGGAACCTGGTATGCAGCTTGCGAAAACCCATACATTTGGGCACACGACGCTTGTCGCCGGGAAGTCGGTCTTGTAATAGGGTAAGAATTATATTATGAAGTAGCAAAAACTTACACCAAAAAATTTCAATAATTTACGAGTAGCAATAAATCGAACACCGCAAATACTTTAAATATAGATAAATATGCAGGTATATTTTGTATATAATACAAAAAAGACCTTAACAGTTAAGCATAAACAAGAAATATAACAGTTATTAAGAAAAAATCTTTCCATTTTATTTCTCAGAAACAGAGACCTCTTACTCAATCTAGTTCTTTATTATTAATTAATTAAAATTTGTAAAATAAAAATGGCTGCTGTGAGTTATACTTGGAATAAACGCATGATATCACGGACTTTTCTTGAGAAATTGCGGAACTGAGAATGAATTACCAAAATTTGTATATCGTTCACTATTACACATGATTTATAGAAATAAATAAACAAATTTGTCATTTACAGACCACCCCACATCCAATATATGCAAATTGATCCTTTTGTGAAAGTTAACTATCTAAACACATCGCCGGGAGGCTTGATACGTATGAGTAACACCTGCTTTAATAACTCAGCAGCGTACGTCGTGTGTTCAGATGTACCATGTGGAACCAGAGTATTAACAAAACATCAACTTATACATGAGGTAAGTCAATATTTTATTCTCTTTCTCACAATAAAAATATTTTAAGCCATAGTCGACCACGCCGGCCAAGTGCGGATTAGCAGACCTTACACACATTTCAGAAAGTATTATTATATAGGTACCTTATAATTTCTCTAAGTTTCTTCACGATTGTTTCCTTCACCACTATAATGAGTGATATTTATATTGTTAAGTTGTAAAACGCACGTAATTTTGCAAAGTCAGACTTGCATGCCAGGTTCTGACCCCAGACCTCCCGAGTGGGACACTGAAATTCAAACCACTAGACTAATAACAATATTTAACAAACTATCGCTGCAAATAACTTGGTGATACTTTGAAAATAATTCAATTTACCTTCAACAGAACGCTGAAATCGAAAGCCACCTATTTGGTCGAAATAAACGATTTTATGTACAAAGGCCATACCCATATAATGTGTACTTTAGAAATCGCATTAAAAGAAATGATGACGATAATTTTCTGGGTATTAACAATATGCGAAGGAGACGAACAGAAAGTAGAGTGGTTGGTGGGCAACCCAGTCAACCAGCAGCGTGGCCGTGGATGGTAGCTTTATACCAAGATGGATCCTTTCATTGTGGTGGTGTCATTATATCTCAAAATTGGGTCATGTCAGCGGCACACTGTGTTCATAAGTAAGTTTATCGTTTTTATTCGTTTATGCACGTCTTACAGCATACTAAGAGTATTTAATACAAATAGTCTTCTACGATTCAATATTGTAACAGAAAACTGTCACGGTTAATTTTCAGATTCTGGGAGCATTACTACGAGATCCAGGTTGGAATGCTACGTCGATTTTCTTTTTCTCCGCAGGAACAAAACCACCGTGTTACTCACGTTATCGTCAATAAAAATTACAATCGAGAAAACATGAAAAATGATCTTTCACTGCTAAGAGTCAAGCCAGATATTCAATTTAGCCGATGGGTGAGACCAATCTGTTTACCTGGCCCCATGACAGCCGGGCCCGATTGGATGTGGGGACCTGCTCCTCATACCATGTGTACTGCAATAGGATGGGGAGCAACTGTAGAGCACGGCCCAGATCGTAAGATTTAGTCTGTAGAAGTGTAGACTCTTTTAATGTTAATTAAAAGACAATATTAGCCTTAACGTGTGTTATAAAAAAAACCCTTTAATATTACAGCTGACCATATGCGTGAGGTAGATGTACCTATATGGGAACATTGTATACAACGAGATGATCAAGCTGGAAAGGAAATCTGTGCCGGCTTTGTTGAAGGCGGCCGAGATACGTGTCAAGTATGTTATAGACAAAAACGTAAAGGTAGATTTTCATACCGTTAATAACGATTTATAACACTTATGGAATTCGGTATTTCAGGGTGATAGCGGGGGACCACTTTTATGCAGAAATGTTATGAATTCACAACAATGGTACATAGCAGGTATAGTAAGTCACGGTGATGGTTGTGCTGAAAAAAATAAGCCTGGTGTATATACTCGAGTCAGTATTTTTGTAAAATGGATTAAATATCATATAAGTAAGTATTTTTAAAATACATTACCTATTAATAATTATTTTAAATACTGATACTTAAATAACATACATAATATGTGTATGGAATTTGCACAATTGCGTATGTACGTTAATACTGATTTCAGCTTCATCATCATTGCCAGTTATTCAACCAAAACAAGAATGTCCAGGATTCAGATGTCAATCTGGTATAACTAAATGCCTACCCAAGAAAAGAATGTGTGATAAAGTTATTGACTGTCTTGACGGCGAAGACGAAATTAATTGTGAATTTCAAAAACTACAAACTTTACCTGAAACACTTTTATCAACAACCGCCAACGTTATTCCCCAAATAAATAATCTATTTAGAGAAGTTAACGATTCTGCTACTTCCAAAGTAACCAAAATTAACAATGAAGTCATTACGAGTACTAGTCCAACGACACCTGTACATGGTGAGTCATCAAAACTATCAATAAGAAATGAAAACTACTTAATTAACGAAGGCAAAATCAATGGCGATAGTAAAGAAAATGACATAACAGAAAAGAAAACACAGAAAAACACTGAACTTATAAAACCATTAATTATAAATTCTGACCCAGAAAATGACTTCAAGCATCCATCCACCATTGAAATGCCATACGAAAGTGATTCAGATGAAGGTGTTACAGATTCTATTGAAATTATTCCCTTAAATTCTGTCACTCAGTTAACATTAAACCTTAACAATGAAGAAGTAGAAACACAAACGGTAAATGTATTAAAGTCAAATAAAGATTTAGAGTCTATGTCATTCAAATCTGAAGAAATCGCTGTAGTGAAAAGTAATACAGATAAAAGCCTTGAACATGAAACTATAAGTACCTCTGAATTTCCACCAACAAATCTTATTAATGTAGTAGGTGAAACGACTAAACATAACGGTAATGACTGGCAATCTGAACAGGTAGATTTGTTTAATAACAAAATTAATGAAAGCACAACTCCAAGCTCCGAAATTGAGTTGAACTCTGTTACAAAGCCGCAACAACTTATTATTAAACTTCTACCTTCTGACGACACCGACAAAAATTCGTTAGAGAAACTAAACATACTTGAAAACACATCGGAACAACTTAGTATGTCTCATAAATCCGAAATAAATATATTACAAAACTCTGATACTTCTAGTACACCTATTGACACTATAAAAGAAATCACTATGTCTGACTTACAACCCGTAAATATTAGAAAAAAACACAAGTCTCCAGATGAGTTTCAATGTCAAAGGTAAATATAACATTACATAATTAAAAACTAATAAAATACTATAATACGAGGTTAAGAGCCGAGATTGTGTGTTGTTTTGTAGAATATCTCAAACTGTACCTTACGTTGATCGATGCAATAATAAGGCCGACTGTGAAGATGGTACTGACGAATTCGGTTGCACTTGTATTGATTATTTGACAACTTTTGATGAAACTCTCCTATGTGATGGAAACTTAGATTGTGCAGAAGGTGAAGATGAACACAACTGTTGTAAGTGTGAGTTTTTAAATTGCATAATTAAATTAATTTTGTGTTTGTTATATTTATCATTTTCTTACAGTTGAATGTGAAGAAGATCAGTTTATATGCAAGCAAAGTAAAATGTGTTTATCTACCAAATATGTTTGTGATGGCAAATTGCAATGCCCTCTAGGTGAAGATGAAATGGACTGCTGTAAGTTGTATAATTTATTACGATAAAATCTACTTGAATTGTTTTACAATTACAGTCACTTTTCTAGATGCTCTAACCAATGGTGAAGAGATAGAATATGACCTGGATGGTAAGCCCAAAGTAAACCTTGAAGGTTATGCTACAAAAAAGGTCAATAATAATTGGCATATTGTCTGCGAGGATAACTTAACTATTCGTCAACAAGAGCAGGCGGCTATGCATATTTGCCGATACTTGGGATTCAGGTATCTTTAGCCATACTCTATATTGCAGTATTACCAGCATAGTACATACTTTCAAAGCTAACTCAAAAATAATAACAATTTAATTGCAATGTTTTAAGATAAGATAAGATATTTGTATTAAGCCTCTGTTTTATTATTATTACATTATTACAGTTCAGCAAACAAGTATCTAGTTAAATACGTTAACATTAAAGAAGAAAACCTCTTAAAAGCTTCTTCAGATAAGCTAAAGAAGAAAAGGAGTACTGAGAACAGGGCTCCGGTCAAATTTACTTACATGAATTTAAATGATAATGAAGCATCTAAACACATCGTTATAAAAGAACCCGAAATACTTAAAGAGCAATGTGTCCCTAATATAACTAAAATTTGCATGTCTTTGTATGTCTTCTGTGATTATGCATTATTCGCTGACTTCGATCTTGCCCAAGAAAACATTCTCAGTCGAAAAACCGATTCTGTACATACGTGGCCTTGGATCGCTAAGATATTTATTGATGGTGATTATAAATGCACAGGGGTACTATTGGATGTATCTTGGGTCCTAGTGAACCACTTCTGTCTGAAAGAATCATTGTAAGTTCTTAAAATAAAAAATAAATAAAGATATAAGATAAAATAAGATATAATAAATTAAAGTAAGTATATAAATCGCAAACTTATAATACTTTTCAGGTTCTCCCAAAACCACATATCAGTAGTACTAGGATCCCATAAAACATTAGATACCACTAATGGTCCCTATGAACAGATATTTCAAATAGACTACAAAAAAGATTTATATCGAAATCAAATCATTCTTTTACATCTTAAAGGAAACGTAACTTATTCTACGATGGTGAAGCCAATGATTATGACTTCTTCGTAAGTTTGTTTTAATACGAATAATGTATATAAATTTATTGTAATATTTTTAACTAATATTTCCTAAGTGTTATTTTGTTTACAGCAATTACCCTGAAGATGAAAATACTACATGCGTAGCAATCGGTGAGAGCGATAACAATCAGTCTGTGGCATTATTTTTGAAAGAAACTAATGAAAATTGCGATTCACAGCATAGGTGTTTCGTTCGTCAATCAAACTCGAAAATTTGCCAAGTAAGATAATTTAGCCTTTGAAATTAAGATAAAATGTTAAACCGTTAAGACAAAAAATGCTCTTCACATTTCTGCTTACAGAAACGAAACGTCAGTCAACGTGGATGGAATGGTATAATAAGCTGTCATTCGAAACACGGGTGGTACCCTGCTGCTTCTTTTTCGGACGGCAGAGGAGAGTGTGGTATCGGTGACCGAATAATAGGCACTGATATCGGAAATATCAAATTCGAACTAAAACATAATAAAGGTATAAATTATTCTTAATTTGTTAAGCGTTATCATATGTATTAGCATCTATTCATAAGTTAACGAAAATATTAAAACTCATAGAAGCTATCGTTTGAAAATTTACACAGATAAGCGATTGGCTGAGTTAATAAGAATACCAACTCCTGAAGTATAAATTTATCAATAATACGATATGATTGCTATTTACTAACCTAATGTTATTAAACCCAATTTGAAAGAAAAACTGTATTTTTTCTTTCAAAGTGTCTTTGTTTCTCATAGTACCTACAATATCGGATGATTCGAAACCTGATTTGTTTAACAATTGCGGAGGTATAAGATGTAGCAGGGGCAAATGCATAGAAATGCGTCATCTATGTAACGGTATAAGAGACTGTGAAGACGGCATCGATGAATCTGAACAAGCTTGTTATAAAAAAAATCAAGTCTGCGTTGAAGATCCAAACGATAGTGGATGTGGTAGGTTATTAATTAATCGAGTTTACTTGTTCATAGAGTTCATAATTACATGAAGAACTTGGTCTGAAGAGATAAGCTTCGTTTGTTGTACATATTTGACATTATCAGATTTTCTTTGCTCTTTATTTGAGTTTAACATTTTAGTTCTTTTTAAGTCTCCAGTACCAATACTGTCCACTGTCATTGTACTGACCAATCCATATGGTTGCGAAGGTAACTGAAAAACAACAGTTACCGACTACTTTAATCAGAGTTCACATTATTTATTTATTTTATTTAACAAATCAGTACACAGGACATTTTAAAAAGAACAAGCATATTAAATTTTGTAGGTACGTACGCGTAAGTACTGCTTATATCCTACAGTATTACAATAGAAGTGCATTGTAGATTCCACATATATATTACTCCATATCAGCAAAGGATAGTATTGTAAACGTTATGTTAATTCTATTAATATGCGTTATATTATGTAACCATGCACTAATAAATAGAATTATGTAATAATTTTTCAGAATGTCCTGTGGGTCAGTTAAAATGTCACAACGGCCGGTGCGTATTAAAAGAGAAGTTTAGAAATGGCCACGATGACTGCGGTGATGGTACCGACGAGCCAAGGCAGACTTCGTGCTCAGACTACCTTAGAAGGGTAATGCCTTCGAGACTGTGCGATGGGGTACTACATTGTCATGATAGGAGCGATGAAGATCCATCATTCTGCAAATGTTTCGCCAAACGAGTTTATAAGTACGTCTTACGAATATTATTTTACAAATATGAAATCAATATTTTTTTGTCAATAGCTAGTTTTATTGCTTAATTCTATGCCTATGGTAACGGATAATTTCGTGTCCCATTCAGACTGTATATTTATGTTTTACAGGTGCAGTAAAAGCTCATCAATAACGGACTATTGTGTAGCTACCGACATGGTGTGCGATGGAGTTCGGGACTGTCCTAACGGTGAAGACGAACAGACATGCATTGGCCTAAGTGCACCTCAAGGAACTCCGTGAGTTATGATTATTTTATGTATAGCATTTAATTTAAACGTAATAAATAGAATATCGTTTATAGTCTCTAACACTAGTAAAGTAGACGTTAAACATCTATGTAACAATAAATTCTACGACTGCCCTCGTAATTCCCTTTTGCCGGTGACCGTTGGTACTTGCATTAATAATTCGCACCCTTTTAAAAAGGGTTCAGGTTCAAACTCATTTAACTATAAGTTGTTACCGTGTACAAAACGACCGCAAATCGCCAATGTAGGTATACCTTGAATTTTAAAACTTAAGGACATGTGTCCGAAAAATAAAAACGTTTTTTCGACCCTCTTGTTGTTCCATTGGTGGCCACGTGTCTTTGTTTAAAGTGTGAGGGTTTTAAGCTTTGGTGTGCAACGCAGGCTAAGTGTGGCGTGGCAACCTTCTCATACCTCGGAGCCCACTCCGCTGCCACCAAGATAATTAGACATTAGAGCCTAAATCTTAAATGTTTGAAAATTAATTTTTGGAGCACCTTGTAGGTACTTATATTAGAGCATAATTATATCTCTTTTTACATACACAATACGTACAAAGTAATGAAACCAAATTATTAATTAGGTAGGTACAATTTTTTAATTAGTTTCGTGTCTTTATATTTTCTCGAAGGATTTAGTTATGACCAGTGGTAAATCATATCTATCCGTAACTGAAACTTATTAACTTATGTCAAACTATTTACAGGCATGGAACAGGCAAGGTGATAATTCGTTCGCACGGTGTATGGTATTCAAAATGCTATCCGACACAGAACCACACAAAATTGGAATTAGAAGCCATTTGTCGAGAGCTCGGCTTCATAAGCGGTCATGCGAAACAGCTTCCTGCGCCTACAAAGTCAATAGTCCATCCCCATAACGAGGTCTCCGTCGATAAATTCAGTGAAGTGTTGCTAAACAATAATACTCTAATCAAGCTTAGGAACACAGACAACCCCATAGCCAAAGCAATCATTCTCGACAATATGGATAATTGTTACCCAGTTTATATAGAGTGTTTATAGCATGTAGAGTAGGTAGGTATATATTACCAATTTTAATGTTAAATGCAAATAAATTATGATTGCTCAAAATAAAATGTTTCGAATTTTATTCTTTCATTTTATAAAAAACTGGATAAGTGTATTGTGGACAACATATACCTATGTACTTTAATTATATTTGAAAAACGCATAGATTCCTATAATAATCAGATTATAACATCACGTTATGATCTCACTTACGCCAGCGTTTTATAGAGATACCATACACATTATGCCAAAATATTATTAAGGTTAAAGGTTAAAAACTCGCAATACTTTTTATATTTCCTAGTTATTTTATCCAAAATTAATAAATACTACGTACTTTACAGTTACTGCTAGTGCCATCTTGTGATCATCTGGGTCAATAAGTCGCCACCGCGAAAAGCCCGTTCATTCTTAAGAGAGCGTTTAGTAGAGAAGGTAAAATATTTTTTCTGATTTTATTAGATGGCGCTAGCACCCATTTCTTTAGGAAACATCAATTTTAGCAGATTTTTTTTAAATTCATACAAACTAGATTTATCAAATTTTATTTCAAGATTAGACCATGAAAAATGTTTAGTTAAACTAGCATTCTACTGCCATTCTAGCTTGAGACTTAGCCCACAGCGACAAATACTCATCTAGTGCCATGAATTCTATTAACTTTGAGAAAAAATGTATTCAACAAATGCCTACTTGATCAATCAGCAAAAATAAATGTACTTAATATGTTAAAATTTAAAAGTGAACGAAAAAGTAGAAACGTTGTCAGGGGTATAAAATTACTCGTAATGTAGTCATAATGTAGTCAATATCATGTAGATTAGCGGCATTCCGTGCTCCTTAGTGTGACCCATTGTGTGAATTTAAAACAAAAAATCGAAAATATGTAATATACCCATTGTTTTGTCGTAAAATAAATATCTGATATCGACCCTTTTTTAAATGTCATTTTATATTCGTGCTATCTACTGCATAAAAATAAAATGATTATTAAAACAAAGCTAGCTATATCCATATTGCAGTCACACTACCACATTTTAGTTTACACACAGTTTTAATAATATTATCTCATCTATATAAAAGAAGCAAGCTATGTAACACTAAACTCAAAACGAAATAAAGCTTTCTTTTGAAACCACAAGAATATTTATCTATGCTATAATATTATAAAGCTGATGAATTTGTTTGGTTGAACACGCTAATCTCAGGAACTGCTGGTTCCAATAAAAAAAAATATTTTTGTGTTGAATAGTCCATTTATTGAGGAAGGCTTTAGGCTATATAAAATCACGCTACGACCAATAGGAGTAGAGCAGCAACGAAAAAGTGTTGCTGTATTCTTCCTATTTCTGTGTAATTTTTATAGTTATCATGAAGTGACGTTCTTAAAATAGTTTTTTAATAGATTGTTATCTTATTAACGCGAGTGAAACCGTGGGGCACAGCTATTATGAATAAATTGAATAGGTATATCCTTCACTGAAAACCTCTCTTTAATGAATGACGAATGAGTTTAGGTATAATGTAATAAAGTATGAAATATTTCGAAGTTATGAGGATATTGGTATACATACGCCTTTCACGCCGTTTGAATATAATCATGTTTTGACTCAAGTAAAATAAAAACCGAATGGATATTAGACTTCAAGCATAAATCATTGCTATCAATTTCATTTAGCTCTTCATCAAATATGAGTATGTAACAGTAACTAATAGAAAGTAGGTACATAGAGAAACAAACCATGATCGTATTTTGAGATACTAATTTACCAAGAAGTATATCGAGTATATAAATGTCCAAATTTCAAATGAAACCATAAATTAAGCCATACTAATAATAAAACTTAAATTACAATTCGACGCCACAGAGTCTGGTCGAGATAATGAATCCACATTTAGTCTGAGACATTTAAATTTGAATGTTAAGGAAACGCATATCTATTATTAATGAAGTGGATTCAAAGCTGTATATATCCTCAAGATATTTCGAGTCCATAAATAAAGAACACATAACATGATATTGCCATACAAGTAAAGTTATAAGTATTACAGGATTACCTACTGAATAGTGAGTTATAAATCGTCAAGTGTCCATTGTATTATAATATCGACCGTAAATCAGCATTTTAATTCAGTTCTGTAATTTTCGCCGAGAGCAAGTATTTGTGCAGAGTGAAATGCAGTCTTTTGTTATAAAATGACTTTATAATCAAGGAACCGGTTTCGATCGATTCGATTTCAATCTGACGCAAAAGACACACCTACAACACAATCCTAATAACCTAAAGTGTAACATAGACTTTAGATACGACGATGTTGTAGTAGATGTACGACAGACGATGTAGTTTGATCGTTAACATAGATTATTTTATTGTTCAACAGTTAAGGGTGCCGATCTCCTTTCAGAATGAGAAGAATGAAACCGTAGTGTGATAAACTATGGAAACATTGTTGAGAACTTTAAATTCTGTAGGTTATATTTTCCTGCACTATCCTAATAACTGATATTTAATCTTTATTAGGATCTATATTAAATACGAATATTATAATTACCTAGGTTGAACATATTTTAATTCCTGTTTTTTATTCGTCACTATTCTATCTTTATATTCTTAAAACAAGTTTACTGTAGGTATTCTCAAGAAACGTTACATTTATTAAGATGTGACAATGCAATTCTTCTTTCCTTATAAAAAGATTTAGTAACATAAATTATCTTTCTTTATATTCTTATATAAAGAAAGTCATGTCACGATGTTCGTTTGCGCTAATCTCCGAAACCACTGAACCGATTTCAATGAAATTTTGTACATATCTATTGTTTGGTTCAATTTAAAAGATAGGATAGTTTTTGACTCAATTTTGATCTCATTTTTATTGCAAAGTCAGTGTTTTCTTTATAGGACAACGCTTGGTTGGAAAAACATCGTGCTACGGGATTTTTGACATTCTTATATAAGTTTAAGTTAGTATAACGTAATTTTAATTGAACCACGGCAACGCGTGATCGGTCTACTAGTAATAGTATAATATGCGTCATTGCAAGATCGTCGTACTGTTCTGCCACTAATCAGATTTGTTTCGTTGTTATCAACAGTTACGAGTATTAATTTAACTTCCATGTAACGGGCGAAAAGCGAGTAAATAATTCAAAAATCTTAAACAACTTTACACTTCGCCATATGATCATAAACTAAGCCAATTACGTGTTACCGCAATCAGACAGTTCATAGACGATATAATGTATATAAATACATTGGTTATTCTGACAATTTAACATCCAGGTACAACAGTGCAAAGGTGTAGGTGGTAGAACCTGTCTACGGTTCGCCCGGGGAAGCACCACCGCCACACCTATTTCTGCTGTGAAGCAGTTGTTTCTGTGTTACGGTCCAAAGGGTGTAGATCCACTCTACTCCAAAGGGTGTAGATCCGGTCCACTTGTATACCAGAGGCGACCATCTTAGTCCTCAAGAGTAGAAAGGCATCTGTGACCGACTTCTGATAGGGTAACTACTAACAGTTAGTAACTGCACCTACTAACACATACTAATTGGGCTAATATCACTAACAGTCCCATTC